>JAECUM010011431.1:0-129683 GCA_016617855.1 Megalonaias nervosa | reverse complement strand
CATGGGTGTAGAAATATTATGTGTGTCATGTGGATTTATCATGGGTGTAGAAATATTATGTGTGCCATGTGGATTTATCGTGGGTGTAGAAATATTATGTGTGCCATGTGGATTTATCATGGGTGTAGAAATATTATGTGTGCCATGTGGATTTATCATGGGTGTAGAAATATGTGCGTCATGTAGATTTATGAGGGTGTAGAATGTAGATCTAACATGGGTGTAGAGATATGTCATGTAGATCTAACATGGGTGTAGAAATATGTGTCATGTAGATCTAACATGGGTGTAGAAATATGTGTCATGTAGATTTAACTTTGGTGTAGAAATCTGTGTGACGTAGATTTAACGTGGGTTTTGAAATATTATGTGTGCTATGTGGATTTAATGTAGGTGTAGAAATGTTATGCACGTCATATAGATCTAACACGGGTGGAGAAATATGTGTGCCATGTAGATTTAAACGTGGGTAGAGAAATATGTGTGTCATGTAGATGTTCCAGTGGTGGAGAAATATTATGTGTGCAGTGTCGAATCAATTTCTTTGCATGATCAAAAATATTATACTATTTTCCATAGATAAGTTGCTTGTAGGTTCTGAACTGCTCTGGTGATCTAGTGGTTAGAGTGTCCACCTCATATGCGGGAGGTCGTGGGTTTGAACCCTGGCCAAGTCATACCAAATACTTTTAAAAATGGTACTAACAGCTGCCTCGCTTGGTGCTCAGCATTAAGAGGTTAGTGTTAGGACTGGTCGGCCTGGTGTCAGGATAATGTGACTGAGTGGGACATCATGCCACATGTCTGCGGCATGATACCCCAGAGCTAAACATAATTATAATCTGTCACACTGCAGACATCGTAGCAATATGACTGAAAAATTGTTAAAGCTACGTTAAAAACCTTAATCACACACACACACACACACACAACACACACATTGTAGGTTCCGTCTTGGACTAGTTTATGTTTAGGATGCATCCATTGCTTTTTTCAAAAAATTTTTCTTGCAGATTTTAATTCAGTTTGTTTTGTTAATACTGGCTTTACCATGTGTTTTTGGATAGAGAAAGATAATTTTTAATGTCAAAAGCATACCTGCAAAATTTCAAAAATAAAACTGGTGTATGCTGTTACGAATATGTAATTTAATTACTTGTGTATTAATTTTAAATTCTTTTTTATTTTATTTTTGTATCATTACATTTTATTGTAATGATTATTTTCACAGGATCTGATATTTTTGAAAGATATTATGTTTATATAAAACGTAGTATGACTCGCATAGCACGATTTTATCTTGCTGTGGTTTACCAATTTAGTAAACACTACGCGAAAATGATTGGCTATTGCCAAGGTCATTTTCTTGCCCACGTGTAATTGCATTGTTTACTGCGCTATCTGATAATGAAATAGCCACGCGTTCCATCGTGCGCGCATGAAATGACATCTTAGTTCAGTTTAAAAATACTCAGACCCCCGTGAAATATTCAGTCATATAATATTCCTTCAAGAAGAAGGATATATTTCTATTAGGTGCCGTAAAGAGTTGTATTTTTACATCTTTGGAGCTCGAGATGTTTTATCATAGATGACAGCTTGTTCAGAAGTTCATCTATTTTTTAGAATATAATAATTTATTCCCTGTAGAACTATACAAGTGACAAAGACATTCGATGGAAATTTATTCTAAATTGAAACATTACAAGTTGTGGTTCAATGTGGAACTCTTGACATTCGTATAAAGACTTCACCTGACGTCATCATCCTCCATCTTGGAACGTCATCAAGACTCGAACCTGGATTCAGTTAAAATTATTTAGTGATAGGACTTGTATTTTTTCAGTACTAGGATAAATGTTTGGATTGTCTTCACAAACTGTTAGTCCTGTTTTCTATTTTCACCTTTTCACAGTGTTTTCTAGGGAAATAAATTATTTTTGTTAAAACTTAAAGCTTGTTTGTTTCACTCTTTTCTTTTGTTACTTTTGAACGAGCCTATATGTAACAATGCCCCTACCAAGATGAGGTAAATTTTATTCTCTTTCCCTGTTGGTGTTCATCATTTATATGCTGTGTACATCATTTAATTCAACTTTTCACATAGGTAATTTGTGGTAGAACTTGTGCTGCATTTCAAAGAAAATATTTTAAGTTAGCATTCTCTATAACTTGGTGAATTTTTATTTATTTTCACAGATGAAGCTTTTGTTGTGAGCAAAAGAACGATTCTTATCTTTTTCTTTTACAGTCGTCCTAGATGTGTAGATGATGTTGCCTACCAAGATGAAGTTGTTGCAGTGTTGAAAAAGTCTTTGGAAGGATCTGATGTATGCCCCTTTTACAGTTAAAAGAATTCAGTGCTTTAAGCCTTGTTAGGAATTTTTCTTAAGTCTCAGCTCCCAAAAATTTGTTTCAATCCCAAATGTTAAATATTTCAGAAGCGTTTACATTTTATTATTGCATTGCTATTGCTTATCTTGGCAATAAGCCCCAATCCAAGGTGAACTCCCACCTTTGCTACGTAAGTGGGGATCTTGGAACATAGACAACATGTTCTCATGATCCCCAGTCCAAGGTTAACTCCCACTTTTACTTAGCAAGTGGGGATCTTAGAACAATAACAACATCATCTTAGTCTGATGTTCATTTTTTCCATTTTATTTTTAGAATGTTGCCCATATTTTCCTTGGACATCATGTGGTTGCCACGTGTTTCTGAGCATTTGATGATTTTCACCATTTGCATATATGCCAACCAGTATGCTTTTGGTGTAATCATTAGGCTTTTTTTCAGCAAATTAAATTTTCCGCGAGACTGCATATGGATTGTGCTTTTTTTGCAACATTAAAGACTAAAGTAAAAATAAAGCAATAAATGTTGTTTTTGTCATTTTATTATCATTTCTTTGATCCACTCATATAAATTTGAAAATATTCTTAAAAAGGTGACTGCTGCATAAGAACAGTGTAAGAAGACTTTCCTTGTTTGCTATTTATAGCAACTGTATATGACCCCATTTCCAAGAAAACAGACGGGTTTCTATAAAAGTGCACTTTGCCTAACAGAATCATTTTATTGATAAGCTAGTTAGGTAGTGAACCAGTCTATTTTTTTTAAAGAAAATGGTGCCAGACATTAAGTGACATGCTTTACAGTGTGTGTTGTGGATGTTATTTGATAGAAAATGTTAGAGCAGATGGATCTTTTCAAAACGTGTCAGATCAGAAAAAGTGACAAATCAATACCACTTTAAAAACTTTGAAAGATGAATATGAGAGTACTGTAATACGGCACTTTGAGCACATGACCATGATGATTGCAGAATTACAGTTCACGATCATTCAGTGAAAGTTAAAAATGTAGACTAGTTGAAGCGAGTGCTGAATATAGATAATTTTTCAGTATATTTTGTGTTTGTATTCTGGTTCTAATCCATATGGGTTTTGCCCGTTGTGACAACAATTTTGACCAGCTACAGAACCAGGTTAGTCGTAAAAATATATCTTTTCATTTCATATGTGCTTAATTTTGGCATGTAAAATATTGATTACACTTTTTATGCCCAAATTATGCTTTGTTACCACTTATAATAGCAATAATTATGCTTATACCTCTTGGGGGGTTGGCATGGATATCTTTTGCCATAAATTACATCATTGTGTACAATTTTTTTGACCTTTTAACCCCAGTCCTTGCATCTTACAGCTTTGTAAGTGTCCCATTTCACTGATTTTTGTAGTCATGATCAAAGAAGTGCTTTGTGTTTGATCCCTTCATTAAATAGCCAGTTATTTCAAGGACATCATCTCCTGCTTGTTTTTTCTTCTTTCCCAAAGAATGGATTCAGAGGATGTGTCTTTCATTTTTCAGCTCCCAAATCTGCTGTTTTATGGTCCACCTGGTACAGGTAAAACCTCCACCATCTTGGCTGCAGCCAGGGAATTGTTTGGGTAAGTAACTCGAGGATTATGTTTGTTTTGTCATGTAGTACGGTAAAACTTGTCATGAGAGACCGCCCTTCTGCAAACCTGAAACGGTCTCTCAATACATATACTTAACACATTAATATACACTAGTAAATAACTAAAAACAATGACATTTTGTTCTCCATTTTTTTTATTTTAAATATTTCCAAAAGTTGCATGTTGTCCAAGTACGTGACGCGTCAAAAATATAGCTGGTATGATGTTAATACTGTGAGACTCAACGGGTATTTTCAACATGCAGGAATGACTTCATTTCTTACTTTATCAATGATTTTGGGGGAGTTGCCCATTTCTGTCACACTATTGCCTAAGGTGATGGCAACTTAGGGCTCCATGACTGTGCAACAGCGCACATGGTAGAGTCATTGGAATATTAATGTATGAAGACAAATTGTGTTTGCATGACACCAGATGATGCATCTAACCAGAAAATGAATCTTTATTCTTCAAAATGTGTAGCTAAAAAGATTTAAATTTCCAGGGGAATGAAATGTGACAGTAAATATATTAATTCATTAATTAACTGCCACTTTACAGTGAAGAAATGAAGTTGCTCATTAGTCAGGCACCTGCTCTGGAATTACAGGTGCACATATCAATGAAGATATATATGGTAAATGTGCAAATTTCAGTGGAACAATGTTTGGTGTGTGTACAAGTCAGATCCAACTGCAGTCTGTGTAATGTTCTGACATCGTTGCAATTTTAGAGAAATTGGTATAACAAACAACACAGACCCTGATCTGCTGCTGCATTTAAAGGCAGCAGATCAGTCTTTTGTGCAGTTTGACCTGAATTTCAAGCAAACAATTGTGGTATCTCATTATATTACCAATATTATTTCAGGCATGAAATGTACAAGACTCGCATATTGGAACTGAACGCATCTGATGAGAGAGGTATCAGTGTGGTACGTGAAAAAGTAAAGACTTTTGCACAACAGTCAGCCAGTGGAATTAGGCCTGAGTAAGTACACCATGAACCATTTCAATCCACACAAAGTTTATGAAACCAACTTCATCAAAAAGTTTTTGATGATGCGCCACTCAAAAAAATCGAGGATTCTTTTTAAGAATACCATTTATGCTAATGAATTAAGCCCTGAAATTGAAGGATTTTAATTTTGTTATTGCCTTCTCGATTAAATTTGCAGATGGAGTAGAAATTGTTTTCTTCTGTTCAGTAGTTCATCAGTCCATCACATTGTCATTTGTGGAGCAAAACTCCATAAAAACAACCTCTGAAATTTATTGGATTAGTGGTCTAGGCATATATTCATTTTAATGTTTTTGTACATTTATCACTCCATCCATCCATCCATTATTAATTAGCTCACTTATCATTAAGGCTCTTCATGCATGGACTGTCCACTATCAGTCAACATTTGCCATTTTCAACTTTTATAATAAAGACCAACAGACCTATTTTAACCAACTTTGGCACAGTGCATCTTGGCATAAGGATTTCCAAACTTCTGCAACTATTGCTGATCTGCCAATCTACTATAACTAAACTTAGAAAATGTTTGAATGATTTCCTCTTAAAAACCATTGAACAGAATTTGATCAGTTTTGACGTAAAGTTAACTGGCATAAAGATCTTTCAAATTTATGGAAATGATGTTAATCTGGCATCAAATACAACATCATTAATAAAAACAGAAAAAAACTTTAAACAGCTTCTCCAGAACTGCAGAATAGAATTTGATCAGGCTTCACCGAAAGCATCCTGGTATCAAGACTTTTTGCATCAACCATTTATGAGTTGTGCCAGTCTGAAAAATTTAAAACTACTTCTTAGGAACTGCTCATCAGATTTTAACAAAATTTGACATGAAGTCTTGAGCTTGTGCAAATGGTGTTGATATGATTAAATATGGCCTCCAATACTAAGAACAGAAAATCCTTTTAATAACTCAGCAAAAATCACTTGACAGACTTTTACCAAATTTGACAGAAATAGCTTTTAAGTTTATACAGATGATGCCAATCTGCTATCAAATATGGCTGCTGTTACTATAAATAGAAAAACCTTCAATTATATACTTAACAGAATTGGATCAACTGTAACAGAAAAGGAACCTTGCTTGAATATCTTTCCGAGTTATGTAAATAATGCCACTGTACCATCAAATATGACTACTGTTACTAAATGTAGAAAAACAACTTTATCTATTGAAAATGCAGTGGAGAACATGACCTGCTTTGACACAAAGCATTCTAACATAAGGATCTCTCAGTGGTGAAGAAAGGGTACTGATGTGTGATAAAAAAAATAGAGACTCTAATCTTTGGTATACTGTAGGCTTGTGTTGTGCTATTTACAATTCATCAGTTCCAATGTTTAATATTTTTGTCCATTTTTAGCTATTGGTCCTAAATAAAAATGGGGCTAATGTGACACATGGTTTGAAATCTTGTTATAGCTATTCTTACTGAATGGATGGTCATATTTCATCCTTTGTGGCAGCCATCTTGAAATTCTTGTTACTGAACTCCTCCTGAATGAAAATTTATATTGGCAAGGGATTTTAACTATAAGATTTGGTTTGGCTTGGTTTGTTACTTTATGGCACATCAACACAAATTGGATATCTGATGCCAAGGGAGTTGGGAGTCATGTGCCTTTCCCAACCACAGATTATGATAGCTGACCCAGGCTTGCCTAATGGTAGGGTTTGAACTTTCAGACATGAGTCTGGCATGCTGACCACTGAGCCACCACATCCCTGATCATCATTAGACTTTCTTGTCATGTTTAGTTGGTCATAAATGAAAATGGTTCTACCACGACATCCAATATGGAAATCTTGGGCCTAAATGATAAAGGTGTTGATCTAACATCAAATATGGAAGCAACTGAAAATTTTGAAAATTGTGTTCTAGTTAAAAAGAAAGCCTTAACATTGTGGGATTTTTACTCAAACACTTTTGCTTTGTCTTAAATAAAAATTGTGCCAATCTTACATCTGATATGGTGGTCACAGTGACTGCTTTGAAAATCTTGTTGCTGTTATAAAGAGGAAATGGTTTTATCTTGAATTCCAGGAAAATCAATTTTTACGGTAGAGCATTAGTCCTTTCGAAGACTGGACAGATGATGGCGTTTATTAATCTCATAACATCATTAATTCAGCAAACAATAATGATTGCACTGACCTTTATTTATCAGATTTCTTAGCAGATTACCTGTGATTGCTGCAAGTTGTCATACCCAATGCACATTTTTTTTTTTTTTTTAAATTCTAATTAAGGTTGATAAGATTGACATCTCTTGTGTATTTTGTCCATGATCTCAGTTGGTCTCATGTTTGTGACGATTTTTATTGCAATCCATGCACCTTTATGATTGAAATCTCCTGTCCTATTGCCAAAACTGTTGAGGATTTCTGATCTATTTATCTCCAGGATGGGTATAGTAAATTGATCCAACAGTGAGCCAAGTCATTAGAAAAGATAGCTCCTAAATTTAAGAAAGTTGTGGAGATGGATTGCGTGCTGTGGATGAAACAGGGAGAGGGAAAGAAAGAAAAAGAAAAGCAGAGAAAGAAGTGGATACTGAAATAGAGGGCACATTGTCATTTAAACCTTGCAAAAAATTTTACCTTTTGACAGAAATATCCTAGGAACAACATGCATAAATTGTTGAAAATTATGCATATACAGTAAAAAGAGATGTACCTACATTTAATGGTTTTGAAGGCTTCTTTAAAGAATGTTTCATATTAGAAAAATATATTGCAGTCAGATTGGACTGGAAGAAAGTTTCTTGATAATATGGGAAAAGTGGGAATGATTACATTTTTCCAAACATGGTTGACTTTTTTTTTTTATTATACTACATATGTTCGGACTTAAAGATGTTAGATATAAATTGGAACAAATGTATGATTGCCATAAAAAAAAAAATGACAGTCACTCACTCTCTCTCATTCACCCATATTAATTTATGTATTGCATGTATATAGGAATAGAGATCTAAAATATGATTGGATTATTCGAAATCAAGGCTACGATGCTTGTCTTTATCCACCATTTTGGATTTAGCAAACAGTTGCCGCAATAACTGTATCTGATCTTCATAATATGTCGAAAAGGAAGGCAGATTATTCAGAATTTTTCACCAGGAAAGACAAGAAAACAGAACTGGAAGGACAATTGTGCCTTCTTGTTTAGATTTGTGAAACCTTCTAGTAAAGGAGAAGACTTTACGTTTTGTAAATTATGTAATGTGATTTCCCTATTGGACATGGAGGTGTCCATGACATACAAGATCATGAAAAAGCTAATAAACATCAGCTTGCTGCTTCATCATCAACAACTCGGCCTGAACTTATGCCGTATATAAATTCCTGAGAGAGCCTTGATGTAATTCGATTGAAATTCGGTTTGTTATACTTCTCATAGAGATGAACCTTCCTCTTTCAATTAGTAGTGTTGCTGACGATTTATTTCGCACACATTTTCCAGACAGTAAAATCGCAAAGGATTACTTGTGTGCTTTAACGCAAACAGTTCAGTAAGGAAATAACACAGAATTCAGATCATCAATGACAGGTGGTACATTAGAATCGATAATGATTGGAAAAAAAAACAAGATGTGGAAAAGGCTGATATAAACAGCCTGTGTCTGAACAGGGTGCCCATTCAGAAGGTGCAAGAGAGCAACACATGCATCTTTGACATTAAATAATTAAGTAAGGTACTGTCCAACTTTGCTGATTGTTGTAGATGTATTAAATAGTTGCATCTGCATTAAAATATTTAAAATCAGTATTTGTTCCTGAAAATCAGTATTTTTGTCATAAGCAGTCAGCATTTTTGTACTCAGGGGTTGGCAGCTATGTTTGTATTTGTAATAATGGTGTAGGAGAAGACTCTAATGCTGTGATAACATATGGTCTGATCCTATTGTCTATCTGTAAAGGAAAAATAAAAAGTTTTGAAAAAATGAAATGAAAAATTTTACATTTGGGTTTTGTAAAGAAAAGATCTTGAATCTGTTTAGACAGGCCATGTTTGTAGTGGTAATAAATACTGACTGTGTGTGGACATTCATTTCTCAAAGCAGACTTCATGCTACTGTGGAGAATTGGTGAAATGAAACAGTAAATAAAGTGATGACTATACAGATATGAATGGGGTTCAGTAAATAGTTTTCGTGTACCTTTGGTTTTGAAGAAATGGAGTAATAAGAAAGAGAAAAATATTTACTTTCTGAGCAAACTAAACAAGGTTAGCATATGTCTTATATATTAATTGTCAGAGGAGTAATACAAAGTCATCCAATGTTTGTTTTAAATTAAATATGTGTATACCTTATCATATATTTTGCCCTACCCACTTTCATACTTATGATTCCCCCTGTATAAAAAATTTCTGGCAGCATCTTAGATTCATTGTAGGTGGTACACACTGCTCATCACAAAGAGAAGTCTCAGTGTAGGTGGTACTGCTCATCACAAAGAGAAGTCTCAGTGTAGGTGGCACTGCTCATCACAGAGAAGTCTCAGTGTAGGTGGTACTGCTCATCACAAAGAGAAGTCTCAGTGTAGGTGGTACTGTTCATCACAGACAAAGAGAAGTCTTAGTGTAGGTGGTACTGCTCATCACAGAGAGAAGTCTCAGTGTAGGTGGTACTGCTCATCACAAAGAGAAGTCTCAGTGTAGGTGGCACTGTTCATCACAAAGAGAAGTCTCAGTGTAGGTGGTACTGCTCATCACAGACAAAGAGAAGTCTCAGTGTAGGTGGTACTGTTCATCACAGGCAAAGAGAAGTCTCAGTGTAGGTGGTATTGCTCATCACAAAGAGAAGTCTCAATGTAGGTGGTACTGCTTGTCACAGCCTAAGAGAAGTCTCAGTGTAGATGGTACTGCTCATCACAGGCAAAGAGAAGTCTCAGTGACCTATTTTCCATATACTAGTGATTACATTCAATTTTTACACCGAGCCAAGTTTCTCTTGATACTGTTGCATGTACAATCATGAAACTTCATGGGTATATATATATCATGCAGGGTACTCCACATCACAGGTAGAAGGAAGTCAGGACACCCCACTCCAAAATAAAATATTTGTGTTTCCCATTGCACTGGTTTTAAAAATTAGGATGGGCTGGTAGTTAGATATATGTTATAAGGGTTAGGATATATATTATGTATTAAACTTGTCAAGTATTGGGCAAAAAAAAAAGGTCAGTTAGATGCACACATGAATTTTGGGGATTATTTTTTTTACCCTGGGGGAAAAAACTGCTAGGGTTGGCAATGAAAAACGGACTGTCAGCTGATCTGTAACACACGTTTTTTGGCCTCACAGTGACATACTTTTCATGTTACAGTGCTTACATTTGTTTTTCAGTTCAGTTTCTGTGTCACTGTTGTGTGAGTCATCAAACTTGATGGGTATATTTATCTTGGTTTCTTTTCACCATGGGCAAAAGTAGAGCATATGGATTTTTATCTTGCTCAATTGACAAGATTTGTGGAATATGGGATTGTAGACTAGGTGAGAGACAGCTATCGACAGAATTCTTGTTAGCATATAGCATACTAATTCTTACAAGCATACAGCCTTTCATCTAATATTCTGGAAATATTTACTGCTAAAAGAAAATTGCTTTCCAATGAAGTGATAGCGTTTTCAAAGGAAACCTTGTAAATCATTCACTATAAAATGTTCATTAGTTGGTGTGGTTATCTTGACTATAATGATTTGTCAATTAAGTGAATCATCATTCAGTGCTGTACTCTATTTTCAGTGGAAAACCCTGTCCCCCATTTAAGATTATCATTTTAGATGAGGCAGATTCTATGACTGGAGATGCACAGGTAAATTTCTGTTGGTGTGGCCATTTCAGATGTATATGATTCTGCTGAGATTTTGTTATATCCACACATAATTTTTTAGCAAGTTAATGTATTGATCGTAAATAATCAGTATTTGTGTGTGTGTGTGTGTGTGTGTGTTTGAAATGCCCTTAGGGTTATATTTGCCTTTGTGAAATGCCCATAGATCATATTTGCTTTGTGAAATACCTGTATAGTCATATTTGCCTTTGTGAAATGCCCTTAGAGTCCTATTTGCCTTTGTGAAATGCCCTTAAGAGTTCTATTTGCCTTTGTAAAATGCCCTTAGGGTCTTATTGGTTTTGTGAAATGCCCATTGAGTCCTCTTTGTCTTTATGAAATTGATGAAATTTTATAGATATTATAATAAACAAAAGTTGAAAACATTCTACATCTTGTCATTGTTACTTCTTTGTGGAGAGTTTTGTATTGATTAATTTGTCCTAATTCTTTATCAAGTAGGTTGTCTGAGTACTTTATTAAGTAGTTTAGCCTTTTATGATATCAAGTAGTTTAGCCTAGTACCTTATCAAGTAGTTTAGCCTAGTACCTTATCAAGTAGTTGTCCTTGTACCTTATCAAGTAGTTGTCCTTCTACCTTATAAGAAGTTTTGGGGGTGCTCTACAGATATTATGAACTTCTGAGAGTGACAGGTGAAGGGTGAAGTTGTTTACATTTGCAACATGCACAGTGGAGAGAATGCTGGCATGCCTCTATGTTACTTTCATGTACTGTGGCTGAAATTTCATTGGATATTGTACTTGTGGAAATTGTACATGATCTAAGCACACGGCTAACTAAAATGACTGCTCCCTTGTGCTAAAAATATCAGCCTGAATTAGTCTACACTATCTTTGGCAGTTATTCAAATTATGAAAATGAACTTTGTCAGACTAGACAATAAGAGCTTCTGAAAGTGCAATGAAGAAATTACCAAATATATAAAATGTAAAAAAAAGTTATTGGCTCTTTATTTTACAATTTACCTCTGAAGTCCAGGAAGTGAAAATGACCAAGTGGAGCTAGCAGTTCTTTGAGAGGTGCACATTTGAGGTTAAGGCCAAGCTGTATACTCTATAACCCATATTACACCCATCAATCATATACCAGAATAAAGGGAATTAAAGGTTCTTTGAATAATACCTAAGATATACAAGGTCCATATTAAATAGCCAGTATAACCAGTGAGGACACCCAGGGAAATTATTTTTCTTTAAAATTCTAACCCTATGCAAAATACAAAACTGGTGAGTGCCACCTTATCCTGGTACCTTATAAAGTAGTTTATCCTAATACCTTATCAAGTGGTTTAGCCTACAACCTTATCAAGTAGTTTGACCTAGTATCTTATCAAGTAGTTTAATCACAATTAACAATTAAGTCATTAACCCCTGGAGATTTTTGTCATTGTCGCCTGAAATGCAGGTAGGAAACATTTTGGGGCTACTTCTGAATACATCCAAATAAATTGGCTTGCAAGAGATTTTAGTTTAGTCTTTAGTTATGTTAGAAACATTGTTTATCATTGGCTATTTCACTTGTGTATGTGCAGAAAGGTAAAAGTTTTTTGGGGTTTTTTTTGCTTATTGGACCCATAATTTTCATGTCCTGGACCCTTTTTCCTCCAAAACCCTATCTTATCCCACTTTTTGCAAAGGTTCTCCTGTCTGTGTGCAGTTCAGATTGGTCTGCCTTAGATATGTGGCCAGAAAGCCTAAAATACTGACACAAAATCAGATTCTGACCAGGAGCAAATTTTGGGTGTAACAAAAATCGGGTTTTGAAAAAATACATTTTTACCTTTGTATTTTGTAATGCAACTAGAAAGTCCAGATTATATGGTACCATTGTAGACCTACATCTGTCTACTTTTCTGTAATACCACCCACTTTAATGTATCTTAATTGACCTTGATGCTACAGAGCTTGGAAGTAGGGTACTACCTCCTGGTGCTTATATGGGGCACCAGGGATTAATGAGTTAACATGCTTTTGAATGAGAGGCTTTCTAGATGAGAAGGACAATATGTATACATAGTGTACCACGTAACCATCTCTCAGGTGCAAAATGGTGATGGAATTTGATGTCATTTCTTAAAAAGTTTAATGTAAGTCAAAACTGAAGACAGACATTTTATATCGACAGCTGCCCAGGTATTATCTTTCGCAAGCACAATTTTTGAGGGAGAAAAAGTCTGACTTATACCATTATGGTTAGGGTTAAGTCAGACTTCTGCCATTTAAACAGCACAAAAGTTGCAGATCATATTTCCATGTTAATGCCCATGTTTTAGATGAAAATGATACACTACAGCAATGTTAACTGTTAATGTCCTTGTTTTAGTTGAAAATGATAACTACAGCAGTCTTACTGTTAGTGTCCATGTTTTAGATGAAAATGATAACTACAGCAATCTTACTGTTAATGTCCATGTTTTAGATGAAAATGATAATTACAGCAATCTTAATTGTTAATGCCCATGTTTTAGATGAAAATGATACACTACAGCAATCTTACTGTTAATGTCCATGTTTTTAGATGAAAATGATAACTACAGCAATCTTAGTGTTAATGTCCATGTTTTAGATGAAGATGATAACTACAGCAATCTTACTGTTAATGTCCATGTTTGACATGAAAATGATAACTTCAGCAATCTTACTGTTAATGTCCATGTTATAGATGAAAATGATAACTACATAGCTGCCAACTAACCCGTTTTTTTCCCATATTTGTCCCGTATTTTGGACCTGAATACGGGTGTACGTTTTTTTAATTTAAAAAAAAATAATAAAAAATTTCCTTGCAATTTTCAGTTTAGAACGGGCACTCGGTTCCATTCTGATAGAAATATATCGCATGTATATAGGAATACAGTTCTACAATATGATTGGTTCATTCGAAATCGAGGCTACCATGCCTGTCTTTATCCGCCATATTGGATTTCGCAAACAGTTACCGCTACCACTGTGTCTCATCTTCGTAATATTCAACTTCTAATCATGTTGAATAGGAAAGCAGAATATTCAGAATTTTCACCAGAAAAGACAAGAAAACAGAACTGAAAGGGCAATTGTGCTGTCTTGTTTAGATTTGTGAAATCATCTAGTAAAGAAGAAGACTTTACGTTTTGGAAATTGTGTAATGTGATTTCGCTATTGGGCATGGAGGCACACATGAAATACAAGAACACGAAAAAGCTAATAAATATCAGCTTGCTGCTTCATCATACACAACTCAGCCTGAACTTGGTTGTCTATAAATACCAGAGAGAACATTGATGTAATTCGATTGAAGTTCGGTTTATTAAATTTCTTTTAGAAATGAACCTTCCTCTTTCAGTTACTAGTGTTGTTGGCGATTTATTTTGCACGTGTTTTCCAGATGGTAAAATTGCAAAGGATTACTCGTATGCTAGAATGAAAACAGTTCAGTAAGAAAATCGCACAGAAATGAGATTATCAATGACAGTTGGTACATTGGAATCGATAATAATTGAAAAAAATAAACAAGGTGTGGAAAAGGCTCCTATAAACAGCCTGTGTCTGAGTGTGTTGCACTCTTGCACCTTTTGAATGGGCACCCGAATGGAACAGGGTGCCCGTCCAGAAGGTGCAAGTGTGCAACACATTCATCTTTGACATTAAATAATTATGTAAGGCACTGTCCTACCTTACTGATGGTTGTATATGTTGTAAGTAGTTACAAATGCATTAAAATTTAAAAAATCAGTTTTTGGTCCAGAAAATCAGTATTTTTGTCATAAGCAATCAGTATTTTTGTACTTGGGGGTTGGCAGCTATGTAACTACAGCAATCTTACTGTTAATGTCCATGTTTTAGATGAAAATGATAACTACAGCAGTCTTACTGTTAATGTCCATGTTTTAGATGAAAATGATAACTACAGCAATCATACTGTTAATGTCCATGTTTTAGATGAAAATGATAACTACAGCAGTCTTACTGTTAATGTCCATGTTTTAGATGAAGAAGATAACTACAGCAATCTTACTGTTAATGAAGATTGATTGGTTTGATCTCTTTATGGCACAGCAACACAAATGGGTTATTCAGTTTCAGGATTTTGATCCGTTCCCTTTTAGTTACGAGTCCGGCATGCTGAGTCACTGAGGTTTTGCCTCCATTTATCACCTATATGACATGCATACACTGAACCTATTCTATATTCCTGAGCCCACCAGGAGTTAATGTAGAAAGAAGCTAAACTTATTCTGAAAATAGAACAATCCGATATCTAAATACATCTGCATAAGATGATTAGAAATAATCTGATAATGAATTACAATAAAATTCATTTAACACAAATATAATATTCATCTGGAGAGGCTTTTTCAAGAGAAATGTCATCATCTAGATAAAAAAGCAAGATACATTTCGCTTTTTTCTTATGTATATTTAGCTTTTTAGCTTTAAATGTCCCGAATTTGCAAATTTGGTAAAGTAAGCTTGCCCAGAACTTTCCATTTGGAAATCTGAGCTACCCACCAAAATAAAAACCCAGAATGATTAAAAAACAAAACGAAATTTTGGACGTTTTAAGGAAATAATATATTTATTTTAACTTTTGTTTTCTTGTATCTTTGTTGGCACCTAAAAACTATATGCTGACTAAAGTTATCCCAAATTATATGTGTAAATAGTACGTGTTGATAAACATGTATATGAGAAATGGTGGGAATGCAGGTATAGTCAGATGAGCAGAAATAGAAATGTACATGTTTATAGAAAGGTTTAGGAAATGGCTGGAATTTTAAGAGAGAGAGAGAGAGAGAGAGATGTTTAGGTGAAATACGATGAACTGAAAAGTTAAACAACCAGTAACGGAATTGCATTAATTTAATTTTTATCATGTTTTAGCATATAACATTGCTTTTCCACTTAACATTCAAGTGAACTTGGATATTTTCTGAACAAGCTATAGAACAGTTGCATTCTAGCCAGGGGTCCTCATCAATCCACAATAATTCAAACTTTCTTGCACGTTTCTTGGCATTGTACATGTCAAAGAAAGTTATTAACAATGGACATCTACTTAGCTTAAAATTGACAACATTCTTAATAACAATCCTTGAAAATATCATTGCTTAGAGTTAGCAAGCTGAGGTTGCAACCTGAAAGTCATTGAATCCTAGATACATACAGATTTTATGATTAAAGTGTAAAAGTAAAATAAGAACAAAATATTCCTTATTTGTCAGAACTTGCTTTAAATATTAAATATTCACATTATCATGTCTGCAGGAGGCTGGTCATGACATTGACTACACAATAGAAATGACATACGACAGAAACTGGGCAGTTGTGTGGTACTTGTAACCATTAATAAAGGTGCTGCGTCAAGATTGCAGGGTATAAAAGCCAGAGAACATAAAGCACTACAAATTGAACATGGCCACTTTCTCCCTTTTAATTTTTTTCACTTGCCCATGGTCATGTACTTTGCAAACTTAAGCTTGACTGAGCCAGATTTGAGCTTTTCCTGGGAGTGAAGCAAGTGGATTTGTAAATCCCATAACATATCACTTCATCAAAGTATGATCCATATCAAGTTCTGTATTTTGGATTGTACATTTTCTTTTTACCTCAGTTTATGTTTTATTTTATACTATTCAAAAGTTGTTAGAAATTTTTAGCTTTCAGAACTGTCCTTTCATCAGCACTGTATTGTACTGATTTGCCATTAAACCCATTACATACATACATACATGCATTTGTCATTGTTTACATTTTTAGTCGGCCCTTAGAAGAACAATGGAAAAGGAGTCAAAGACAACCAGATTTTGTTTGATCTGTAACTATGTGAGCCGCATCATTGAACCTATAGCCTCCAGATGTGCTAAGTTCCGCTTTAAACCGCTGGCAGAAGAGGTTCTGAAGAAGAGGCTGAGGTACATCTGTGGAAGAGAGGAGATAACTTGTGAAGAGGAGGTTTGTTTGTGTTTTTTTTAAGTATAATAACAATATCAATATGAAAAAGTTTAAAGAATTCAGTAACTTTGAGTCAGCTTCAATACAAAAAGTTCATTTTTTGAAATAAATATAACTCTGTAAAAAGTCAATGGCCTTCTCAGCATGGGTCCAAGGCAGAACGACTCCCTCTATTACATTCAACATGAAAATGTACCATGAACATTATACATTCCCATGTCCACAGGGGGAAAATGAAAATCAAGAAGTTGTCCTTTTTCCAGTAGCAGACCTGCCAACTCTTACGATTTTGCCGTAAGTCTTATGCAAAAAAAACCACTAAAACTACTGACTTACGGAATGATAGCAGAAAGTATGGAAATATGATCGTTTTTTTCTGTTCCGGATATTTTTTGTACTGGTTCATTCTGGATTGGGATTTTCATATTATACTCCGTGTTCGGATTCGGAGTTTCATTTTAGACTGAGTGGATTTTGGTAGGGAACCAGACTAACTATACATTGGTACCTCAGATGCTTTAAACCTGCCTGTTTTGTTCGTGAGAAGCACGCATCTGATCAAGATTTTGTTTTTCGTTTTGTCATCCGGTCGTCTGAAAATGTCTTCCAAACAAAAATGCATCAAAGGTGGAGAGGACAACCAGCCTCCTAAAAAGCTGAAACAGTGGTTGCAAAAGTATAAAAGAGATTACTCAGATACTTGGTCATGCTTAGAAAAAAGTAAAAAAGGTGACCATTACATTTATTGCGCGTTATGTCATGTTGACTTGAACATTTCCCACGGTGTTGAGATGACTGTCGCCGCCATGTGAATTCCAAAAAACATACAGAATACGTTGCAATGAAATCAAGTTGTAAGTCGCTGACCTCAATGGGATTTGGATCTGTAGTGCCAGAAACTGAATTGGAGGTCATTAAGGCTGAAGTATATTTTACAAACATTTTGGTTGAGCATAATGTTGCAATTGCTACATCTGACCATGCTTCTAAACTATTCAATTGCATGTTTCCCAAATCGTCAGTAGCAAATAGTTGTCAGTGTGGCAGAACAAAAACTTCTGCTATTGTATTACAACAGTGCAAGCCAATACAGGAAGACATTGTTAAAATATTTCATCCCAATCTTTCAGTATAGCAACTGATGGTAGCAATGATTCTGAGAAGCTGTACCCAGTTTTTGTTAGATATTTTGATAACACAGATGGGGTTGTAACGGAAGCACCTTTGTCAGTTCCAACATGTGATGGAGCCTCTACTGGGGAAAATATTTTCACATTATTGGATGAGGATTTGAAAAAGAGAAACGTAAGTTGGAATAACTGTATTGCCTTTGAATCAGATAATGCTTCAGTGATGACAGGTTGCAATAAAGGTGTATTTGGAGATATAACTATGGTGAATCCCACAGTGTATCTGAGTGGATGTTCATGCCATTTAATACATTTAGCAGCTTAAAAGGGGGCTGATATGCTGCCTGTTAGTTTTGATGACTTATTAGTGGACATATCTTATTATTTGGATAAAAGTGTGAATAGACAAATGGAACTGAAAGATCTTCAGACTCCTTATGGGAAAGAGCAGAGAAAAATATTGAAGCATTGTGTAACAAGATGGTTGTCTCTTGGTGAAGGTATAAAGAGACTGATAGAACAGTGGGAACCCTTAAAAATATATTTTGGTAAAGAAACCAAGAAACAAGAGGTTAAAAGCAAAAGAGCTAAAGCCAAAAGTAGGATGTCAGAGAAGGTGTCTAGTTCCAAGGATAAAGTTCCACATGTATCTAGTAATAAAGAAGGAAATAACGACAGTGCAGGTACATGCAGTAAAGCTTTGAGCTGTGATAAATCTAGAAGTCAGGTACTACCCTCAAGTCTGCCTCGGCAGGAAAGACACAGAAAATAAAACCCAAGATAGGTTCCTTAGAGAAAGCTATATCACAGAAATCAGATAAAAAGGCTCTGTCTAGATGTCAGACACCATTGGTTAGAAATGACTGCAAAGACTGTAAAAAAAATCCGTTACAGTGAGGAAAAGACTATGAGTGTGTGTAAGGCTTTGCAATCCCGGAGGGCAAAGATTTATTGCTTATTTCTAGACCACATAATTCCATTATTTAACAAGTTCAACTTAATCATGCAACAGGAGGAGCCTATGATCCACAAACTTACAGGAAACATGTTTGAATTATTAAAGCAGTTGCTGATCAGATTTGTAAAGGCTACAGAAATTTCACAAGCCAAGGATCTTATTGATGTTGATTATCTTGACTGTAAGAAACAAAAGTCAGATGATACACTTACATTAGGTACAGAAACAAGAAAATACCTGGCTAAAAGAAAGCTGTATGAAAGTAGCCTTTTTCAATTCTATAAAGATGTAAGGGACTATTACACAACTGTTTGTGATTACGTTGTTAAGAGGTTTCCCTCGAATAATGAACTTCTGAAACACAGTGCAGTTGCTGATGTGTCAAAAAGGATGATGAGTGATTTTAGCAGTGTGATGTTTTTCCCATGAAGATTTATGTGTATGGAACCCAAAGAAACCAACTGGTGACACAAATTGGAAGCAGAGTTCTTGAATTACCAAGTAGATGAATTGAATCCTGAGATCTTAAACACTAAATGAGTTGACAAGCAATGGGATCTTATTAGTAAACTCAAGGATGCTAATGGCCAGTTCAGATACAAATTGTTGTCCAGCATTTTGAAGAATGTACTTATTGTTCCTCATTCAAATGCAGGTTGTGAGAGGGTGTTCTCATTTGTTGCAAAAAACCACTCAAAATCCAGATCATCTATATCAGTTGATACCTTGGAAGCAATACTAGTCATGAAAGAATGCTTCAAAATGGAGTTTGACCAGAAGTTTCTTAGAAAGTGCAAAAGTACCATGTACCAGTCACATCAGTAGCTATATATTGTAAGTTACAACATGAATATAAACTGTAACGGTTGTTAGAATTTTACTTGTTGCCAGTACTTAATAATTTTTACACCTTACTGAAAATTGGTCCAACTTAATGAAAAATTTCGACTGACTTGCTGAGAATGTCTCTTTAGGGTTGGCAGTATTAGGAGGACCTCCTTCACTCAAGACAGAGTGGCCTGAGGTTTCCTCCAGAGAAAAGCTGGAAAAAATATTGAAGTTTACAATATTACAACTAAAGTTTATATATGCTAGGACTTCTGTCTTGTCTTGGCTACTGAAGAAGACAGCTTTGTTAATTCTTGTAAACAATGTCGGGATTTTGCTCTAAAGAATTTGAAAGTCACAATCTTTCTACATTTGTTGTTGCATTCAACTGTGTATGGTTATTGTTGTGGCAATAATTGTTGAAGTAATTCAAGAATTGGAGGAATGGATAGACCATTTATTTTCATTGGGTCTCAGTTGTTACTTACTGTTTACAGGCCCATGGAAGATGCAGTATATAACTTGTTACTTTTTTATGTGTTATCCGATCTTGGCAAGCTTCCTAGCTTTAAATTCCTGATGAGCATGCTCATGACATGTAATCTCTGTTTTGATTTGATTTTAACAGTTTAAGCACTCTAAGTTTCATAAACCTGAAAGACACTGACAAAGTTCTGTCTCTCACTCCTTTGCAGTCACCTGGCGCAAAGTGAATATAGCAGTAATACACTACCTGCCACTATAGTGTTACTTTCCTGTCCAAGCTAATTATTTCCTCCAATTAATATTGGAGGGCCTGAACTGAAGACAACATGATCCCAGTCTAACTCCTTAGTCACCGCTAACACATCATCTTTTTTTATTGGACAATGTAGTGTTACAGGTGTCCCTCTATCACTCATTGAAATTTTCCTTTGTTTCGATCTTTTAAAGTCATTTTGTGCATTTCATCTTTTTTTTTATCGATTGAGTGTTTGTCTCCTCTGTCCTTGCTTAAAGTCAAGTATTGTCTGTGCATTTATTTTAAATTTTGGGGTCTATTTTGCACCATTCATAGTGCAGGTGCTTCATTAAATTATATCCCCCATCATTGTTCTGGTGTATTTTGTACCCCATTTTGGTTATTGAATTTTTGCATGAATTTTATTCTTTCATATCTTCTGATGCCACAAGGTGTGGACAAGTTTAGGCACAGGAAGGTTCCAATGGACACTCACCACATTTGCTTAGTATGCACAGGGTACATATTTTTTGTCTTTGTTCTGAGCAGGCCAGGGACTTCATGGAAATTAACTGTACTTAGCGGGAAGAAGAAAGGCCCATTTTCCTTGTCATCTTCAATGGACAGCCCCTCCAGTCCAAGGATGGGTCTGGATCCCTTCCATTGTTAGGGTAGACTGCTGCTATTGTGGAACAAAAACTTTATGTGGCCTCTGCGGTTTAGAGATCAACTAAGGATTCCTGTTTCTTTTTGCAGCTCTGTCAGTACCAGTGTGGGATTGATCCATGACCCCTACCAAGGAGGAAAAATATGTGAGAGCAATTTGTACCTTCCACTTAGGGACATGGAATACCCTCTTTGAGTTGGTGTCCTGGTGACCGAAATAATTGAATCATGTCTTTCTGGGAGGAATAGCAGCAGTCTCATACAAATAAATCTGAAGTGGGCTAATCCACCAGTCACCGGGTTTTTGTTATCGGGCTAGGAACAGGGATTGGGTCAATACTCCACCTGTTCTTAAGCTACAATTTTCCCAATGGGTGCTCACCCAAACATGGAGAGCAAATGGATTGAAACCCCCTCCAAACACACACACACACACACTCTGTTCTCTTTTAATCCCTATCACATGTGCAGATCCCTCTTTTTGGGAGGTAGTCTTCTCCGCCATGGCACGTTGGATGCCCCTCACTTGGTTTCAAGATAAGATGAATGTGACAGACCGTGGACCTGCTTCATTGCCCCTAGTAAGGTCCATCGTAAAGGGGGGGGGGGGCTACCACTCACCCCATAGACAATCTAGAAAGGATTAGTGATCTCACTTGCCTAGGAGATCCACTAGTAATGTTAATTCCATCACACTGCACCCGCAGGAGGGACATCTGGATGAGGACAACCCCAATTTGAACTCCTTCTCCAGTGAGAGATTCTGAGAGGGACAGTCCTATTTCACCTGAGGAACTGGCTCAGGATCATGATGCTATCTGCATGCTGGATTCAAATAAGTTCTCAAAGTAACCACTGGTGATGGTCCCTCCCCCTCTGTTGTGATCCCCATCTCCTTTCCACTTGTTGGGCAAATTGGAGGAAGAGGAAGTTGGAACATTTGTCAAGGTGGTTAACAAATATTTTACTACTCCTTTCCCCAGACTTGTCATAAGCCTTGTGGTGCTGAGGACAAGAACATTCTCCAGTCTGGATAGGCCCAATGGGATAGAATCTCATCCAGACCTTTTGTTGCTCCTGCACTCTGCATTGGTCTTGGAGCTTACACAAAAGTGTTCCCGGGACAAGATTTTGCAAAGCAGCAGAAGGGGTGGTTTATCCCCTCTACTATGCTTTGTTCACAGGTTTATGCCTCCAGTTATCAGGTCCCTTCACTGGCCTAACCCCTAAAGCTCCACCTACCCACCCTTGGACTCTGGGGCATCACAAGTGGAGAAGAGGTAGAGACCATTCTGCAAAATGGAACAGTCAATAGGATGGAAGTTGACCAGACTCTGGCTTTCTATATCTGGATTTTTTCTGGGGTCGAAAAAGGCAGAAAGTTTCAGCATCCTTAAAAAACCATACCCATAAGACTCTTTTCCTGCCATTCTTATTGTCTTCAAGCAGAAGGAGATAGCTTCATGTCTCTCAGTGGAATAGGGTTGTTTATATTTCTGATTTAGTTCCTCTTCTTTGCCAACCTGGGTTTCTGACTAAGAATCAGCTACCACTTCCTGTTGAGATTTCCAGTTTGCTTTTTTGCTGCTACCATTATCAACAATGAAAAGTTATATCCCTTATCACAATCACTCCATGACATGTAAGGTAAAATGTGTAGTGATTTTTCAAGATAAAATGTTGATATTACTTTACAGTCATTCTGATTCCCTGCTGGGGATGATCAAGATTATTGACTTTGCCCAGTTAAAGTTTTATTTTCTCTACCACTAAACGGAGAAGGGTTGATGAGAATTGTGTTAACCTACCTTGTAAGGGTTTTTCTATTTTGCAAGCAACTACTCTCTCTATAAAGAGAGCTTGTCAGTCCCATACCGAGTAAAACCTTACTTTCATGAGAATTAAACACATGAGGTTAGGAATATTGCTGCATTCTGGGCCTGTTTGACTCAATAATTTTTGGATGATGTTATGAGAACTGCCTTCTGTCGTTCTCAAACTACCTTCTCTTTTTATAGCCTATCTTTAGCACATCAGATGGAAGGCACTTTTGGCCTTGTGGAACAACATTGGCACATCAGACGGAAGGCACTTTCGGCCTTGTGGCATAACATTGGCACAAACTACTACCAGCTTACACTAGTGAACACAACTTACTTAAGGGTAAGTACAGACGTTTTCTGTACCAGGCTTGAAGGCCTTTTCATACATACTCCTAACTGGTAAATTCAGCAATGCAATAGCAGCAGGTAATGTATTACTGCTATTAAAATGTAGTGTTTTGGCGGTGGTGGGGGATTAAAAGTAATTTTAATTATGTAATATATACCTGCTACTATTGCCAAGGTTCCCTCTTCCACCCCATTCTGATGTCCATACTCTAGGTCCAAGTCAGAAGTGGATGGTATTCCAAATGTTGGCTACGACTAGGAGTTGGACTGGGATCATGTTCTTTTCAGTTAGCATGGACTGGGGATTAGAATCCCAGAAAGGGATCATGTTCTTTTCAGTTAGCATGGACTGGGGATTAGAGTCCCAGAAAGGGATCATGTTCTTTTCAGTTAGCATGGACTGGGGATTAGAGTCCCAGAAAGGAAAACAATGCAGTAGTAGCAGGTAAGTATAAACTAATTAAAACTTAGTACCCCTCCCCCCCCAAATAAAAAAGACAACACAGTACACAAAAAAAGTATGACAGAGGTTCAAGTCACAATCTCTGTTCATTACATAATTACGTTTTATTAAGATAGAATCAGAAATGATAATAAAATAATATCAGCATTTTATCCTGATAAACCACTACTGGTTCAGCCCTTTATGTCAATGGGTGATTGTGGTAATGGATATAACTTTTTATGCTTGATAATGACAACAGCAAACAAGTGTATTGTCCAGTCATTGCACTTTTATAATTTTTACAACTTGTATCAGTTTGTGGAAGGGGATTGGGTTGGGGTTTTTTTTGTTTTATTTTAGATAGTTCTGTGGGTGAATCTCCATCGTGTATGTAGGGTTGGGTATTGGGAAAGGAGTGAATATATTTACATGAGTAATTGTTAACCATTCTTAAAGATTTTATGTCTGTAACTCATAACATTTACATTTCCTGTTTCGCTGGTTAATGTTTGAGATAATGCATGGTTAATGTTTGAGTTAATGCATGGTTAATGTTTGAGTTAATACATCTTGAAAATGGCTTAATATTGTTATGTCCCACTAATCACATTTACTGGAAGATATCAAAAAAAGGAAAATAGGAATCTTGCTGCATGTGTTGAAATAATTGAAATCACAAGTGAAAAGATACCAAAATTATATATGTAAATTATGTACATGTTAAATGCTTTTGAGGTGTATTTTATAATCAAAATTATATCGATCTTTTCATGTTTTAAAGGCATTTACAGCCTTACTTGACACTTCAGAAGGAGATTTACGAAAAGCTATCACACATCTCCAGAGTGCTTCTAGATTTAAAGGAGAAGAGACCATCACCAAGGATGATATCTATGAAATTGCAGGAGTAAGTAGGTTGTATAGTATTAATGGTGTTTTTTTAAAGTCTCTTCTTTTTTGTTATGTGGCTTTTTGTAATAGCATAAAATGGCAAATTAGTTAGTATTGGCGTAACATGGCATATTAATTAGAAATTGGATAAATGGGCAAATTAATTAGTAATGGCATAACTTGGCAAATTAACATTGGCATTCTGCTTTAGTATAATTTAAGCATTCAAGGTTAAGGATTGTAGACACCTGTTCCCTTTACATCTACCAGGAAGAGGGGGTAATGTTCAGATTTGTTATGGCCCCACATTGATGAACTTTTGGGCATTGTCTTTACATCTACCAGGAAGAGGGGGTAATGTTCAGATTTGTTATGGCCCCACATTGATGAACTTTTGGGCATTGTCTTTTTAACAGAAACCTGGTCAGCAAGATTAAGCAAAAACCCATTTGAGAAAAACAAATGAAATTTTGGAGAGGAGTATTCATCATGTGTGATTAATTTTGAAAATTATGTGACTGGGTTAAGGGCTTGGAATATTCTTGAAAATTTCCAGCCAATAAGAAAATTAAATTATGGTTAGTGCTAAAATTGAAGAATTAAATATTGTTAGCCAATGCTGAAGATATATTGAAGAACAAAATATTGATCTTATGCCATCTTCAAAGTATATGAATATTTTTCTATATTTAAAATGCAGTTTGGATGCATAACACTTTTGCAAATTTGTCAAGAGTCATTCTTGATAACCATTCAGAATCACAGATAAAGTGTTTGATAACCATTCAGAATCACAGATAAAGTGTTTGATAACCATTCAGAATCACAGATAAAGTGTTTGATAACCATTCAGAATCACAGATAAAGTGTTGAATTTAGTTTTCTCATTCAGATGTAATCTTTTGCTAGTTCATTATTATTACAGTTCTTACTTTATACAGAAAAGACAGTTTGGTTCAAAATATTGTAATGATTACAAATTGTGAACTAAAATAATTGTTTTTAATATTTATGTATATATGCTATGAAAATTACACCTTCTATATATGGTATTTCTGTACAGTATACTTCAATAGTTGATGCTAATTTATTCATCTCTTTCTTACAGTAAACACTTGTTAAAAATAATAAAATGATTATGATAATATTGATTTCTAAGCCATTTTGGAATTATGAATGGATTATCCTGGCCCATTTAGCCAGAAATATGATTTGACAAAATTAAAGAATATTGAATCGAGTACGTAATCAAAAGCCTGTATCCACTAGAGTTGTACTTGAAATTAAAATTTTCCTTGAGAGAGCTGCTAGTGGACTTCCTAATATCATTTGAAATTTGGACCCAGGATTCAGTGTAGTGAATCAGAAATCATCAGCAACAAAGTTAACCAGACTTTGCGAACAAGAATCAAGTAAGTCCAGTTGTATCAGTTGGGAAACATGTTTGAACCACCAGCAATCTAATCAAGTAGCAACCAATGAATCATCAAATAACATTCAATCTTTATTTGAGGAAAGCTTAAAGTTGCATTTAAATATGATAACTCAGAGTGTGAGAAAGAAACTGTCAGAGTAAAGGTACCCTCAGTTTGAATCAACCAAATTTTAAAAAAAAACAACAAAGCAGTAACAAAATTTGGAAATAAAATAAGTGAACAAGCTAAAAGCGGAAATCATTAGAAAGCAGAACTGAACATTACTCAGTTGTAAATAAAAGAGATGAGATGGCAAAGATCAACCTTCTCTTATTATGAGAAATTTTGAAATGGTACAATTTTTACATTCTATTCTAAATGAAAATGGTACTGATGTTACGTGTAGGCTCATACAAAAGTAACAAAAGAAAAGAGTGAAGTCAACAAGCTTTGTAAATTTAACAAAATAATTTATTTCCCTAGAAAACAAGGTAAAAATTTGTAAAAGGACTTACAGTTTGTGAATATAATCCAAAAATTAATCCTAGAATTTAAAAATATAAGTCCTGTCACTAAAAAGTTCTAATAGAATCCAAGTTCGAATCTCGATGAAGTTCCAAGATGGAAGGTGATGACGTCCTCTATAACCAGTTTGTGCTGATGTGTCAACAGTTCCTTGTTGAGTCAGCAAGAATATAATTTCGGCTTTAGAATTCCGAATAATTTTGTAAATGTCTTTGTCCAAGAATTTTGATGAAGAAGAGTATTTTCCAGGGTGAACAAATTTTAAATAAAAAACTCAATTCAAATAGCAACAACAGGAATACCTTTCAGCCTCAAGGTATTATTTACAACTGACTCAGAAACACTGAAATCTCAGTATTAACCCAACTAAGAACACAATTTCAGACCTGCGTGATGGGTCATGTGATCACTCTCCGAACAGCGCAGTAAAGAAATATGTCAATTAGCACGTAGGCTTCTAAAGCCTTAGCTAAGAATCAGTAATTCCCACACTGGAAATGAATTTAAAAATAAAACGTTTATTCAGACTAACACATAGGCAAAGCATGACCTTGAATACGACCAATGATTTTCACTCAGTGTTTACCAAATTTTGAACCAAGGCCAGCTAAAAATACAATGAAGCAGTACTTTTGCGTACTAATCAGGCTAAAAGAACTGAACTGAATTTTTCTAGAAAAATGTCAAATCCAGTGAATAAAGTTATTACAATAACATGTAATGAAATAAAAATAAAATAAAAGAGAATTTAAAACTAACACACCAGTAATTTAATTTCATATATGTAACACTGATCAGACTTGCAAAATGGAAATCATGGTGAGCAGGTGAAACTGTTATTGCTATTTCTCTTGAAGAAATGGAGGCATTAACATTAGGATTTTTACTGAACATCTTTCGCATTATTAGTTTTGAATGAATGGAGCATATATGACCAAAACCATGTCTACCCTGTTGTGAACAACTTTGAAAACTTTACTGATTTGATCTTGGGATAAAGTCAAATGTCACTCCTTGCAATTTGTACTTCATGTAGCATATGAACACAATGATTTATTTGTACATGTATTTTGACCAGACTTTGTTGTTTTTAAATAGTCAGCATTCTGACATTGACACACCTGCCAACTCTTACGATTTTGCCATATGTCTTACGAAAATTACCCTTAAAATACGAACTTAGGCATACAAGCAAAAGCTACGGAAGAATGATCGTTGTCGAAAAATCCGGATAATTGGTTCATTTGTGTTTTATTTGGATCCGGGTTTCATATTAGAATCAGTGAAATTAGTTAGGGAACCAGACTAACTTTACAGCAGCACCCCAGATGCAATAAACTGCACCTATTTGTTCATGCGAAGCATCTGCCTGATCAAACTGTTGGTTATAGAATTTTTTTTTTTTAAAATGGCATCCCGAAAGTGATGCATGTTTAAGATGAAAGGGAAAATAAGCCTCTAGAAAAGTGTTAATAATCAACACAGAAAAATAAAAAAGAATATTCAGATGCTTGTGAATAAAAGATGGAAAGGGCACAATTACGTTTATTGGACATCACGTGCCAATTTGAGTACGTCTCGTGGCAGGAGATGTGATTGCTATCGTTATATGAAATTGGAAAAGAATTTTGAAGAATTATGTCCAGTTGAGAGATTTCAACAAGCCATTGAGTTGCATAGGGTTTGGAACTAAAGTTTGTGCAACTGTACTAGTGGTAAATAAGGTTTATGTGTACTTTACAAACTTTTCAGTTGAACATAATGTTATCGTCGCTGCATCGAACTTTTAATTATGTTTTTCAGCTTTACAATAGCAGTTACTGATATTTTCTTACACCTTACTGAAAACTGGTCAATGAACTGACTGAGATGGACTCATTTGGGTGCATTGATTTTAAGGTCAAGAATCTTGACTTGGGTTTTTATTGGTAATGGCTTGAGTTTTAGGCATGACAACTCAAAACTGTATGAATGATTTTTTTTATCAAACTCTTGTCTGGATTTTTCTGAAGATTGCCTTGAATGATGCTTTTCAGTAACTTGGAGTTTTTCTAGGAATGTTCATTACGGATTAGAGAAACCTTAGAGGAATGTATTGACATTATCGGAGAGAAGTTTTGTGATCTTTTATCCATGACCTCATGTTAAAGGTTAGAGGCTTTGAGATAGATTAGAATATTTTTGGTGTGCTGGAGTTTCAAGATGGTTTTAATCCTCAGCAAAAAAGAGGGAAGAAACAGACTTTTGCAATTCCAACATTTTTGGTCATTAGAACACAAGTCTCTTCCAGTGACTTTTGATGTAATATTTTTTTAGGAATTTGTATTGTATGCCTGCCACAAGAAGAAAAATGATTTTCACACTACAAATGTGGTTCTACTAAAATAGCTTGTGAATAGCTTGCATTTAGAGTAGTTAAGAAGACTTTTGATTTCAAGGTTAAAAGGTTAAATGTCAAGCCCAATGACTGAAAAATGAATTATTGTTTCTACATAAAGAATGCAAGTTCTTGACCATGTACCATGACCAGAAGTTGTAGCTGGCTTATAATTTGTGCAGGAAAGAAATTAATTGATTTTAGAGTCAAAAGGTCAAAAGTCAAGGTCACAGACTGAAAGAAGAAAAACGTGTTTAGCAGAAGATTTTAAACTGCATACCTTGACCATGGTTTTTGGAGAGCTTGCACTTAATGTAAAGAAGAGTTATTTTGATTTTGGGATCAAACAGTTGAAGATCAAAGTCATTGACCTGAGAAAAATAATGGGTTTAGCACAATAATGTTTAGAGTTAGTCTTCAGAGGCCTATAGATTTTTAGTTCTCAAGACCAAAGGTTAAGGTAAGTCTAATAAAAGAATAATGGTTTCTGCACAGTAAATTAAATCAAAACTGCATTCGAAGGTCAATATCATTGAGATGTGCTGGTCAGTAATCTCCAGAGACATCAGTTCCTTGCTAGTGAGGCCTACATAGACAGGACTGTTGCACTTGGGGCAGTCATGTAATGTACTATTCATGTTACATTTGTACAGCTGAGTTATGCTGTCAGTGCAGATCATTCGACATTTATTGTACTTTTCTCGTCCTTAATTCGTGGATTATTTTAGTCAACAATTCATGGAGCTTGTTAGTAAAAAATTTGTGAACCTTTTTAGTCAATAATTCATGGGCCTTTTTAATCACTAATTCATGAGCCTTGTAATCATTAATTCATGAGCCTTATAATCATTAATTCATGGACCTTTTTAATCATTAATTTATAGACAGTTTTGATGTTGGACTTTCCCGGTTGCAGGTAGTTCCAGCTGAAGTAATAGATCAAATTATCAAAGGTTGCCATTCAGACTCATATGAAAAGCTGGAAAAAACAATAAAGGTGAGTCTGCTTCTAGAGAATATATGCCTCCATGTTTTGCAAAATGCACCATTTTATTGGGTAGTGCCTGTGCATAAAAAGCTGTGCCTGAGCATGAGTTCAAAACGTTGGATGTAATGTACCATTCCAGAGAGAGAATTCAAAATGTTGGATGTGATGTCCTCCTGTTCCAGAGAGTGAGTTCAAAATGTTGGATGTTATGTACTATTCCAGAGAGTTCAAAATGTTGGATGTCACAGGGGTGGATTGTTGGTAGGTACATTGGTGATAGAATGAAATATCCTCTTTCATTACTTGGGTTAAATAACTTCAACAAAGACTGAACAGATTTGGTCACATTTGACAGAAAGTATCCTAGAGCAAAGACATTTCAGATTTGTACAAATGAATTATGCTGATCTAATACGGTCCATGTTATTAAAAATAAAAAACTGCTAATGAACTTGTGATCCAGAACTGCTGAATAGAATTGGACCAAATTTGACAGCATCCTGGCCTGAAGACTTTTTAGGTTCATACAGTGATGCTGATCCGATGTTAGATATGACTGTCATTAACTAAAATTTGATGCTGATCCACATTAAACCTTTCAGTTGTATAGAAACCATGCTGATCCACATTAGACTCTTCTGTGTTTTAGAAATGATGCTGATCCATCATTATCTCTTGTTTTATAGAAATCATGCTGATCCATCATAGACTCGTCAGTGTTATAGAAATGATTCTGATCCACCTTAGACTTTTAAGTTTATAAAAATGATGCTGATCCAGACTCGTCAGTGTTATAGAAATGATTCTGGTAACACTGCATGCAATTTAGAATTCTGTATGCAATGGAATGGTAACACTGCATGCAATTTAGAATTCTGTATGCAATGGAATGGTAACACTGCATGCAATTTAGAATTCTGTATGCAATGGAATGGTAACACTGCATGCAATTTAGAATTCTGTATGCAATGGAATGGTAACACTGCATGCAATTTAGAATTCTGTATGCAATGGAATGGTAACACTGCATGCAATTTAGAATTCTGTATGCAATGGAATGGTAACACTGCATGCAATTTAGAATTCTGTATGCAATGGAATGGTAACACTGCATGCAATTTAGAATTCTGTATGCAATGGAATGGTAACACTGCATGCAATTTAGAATTCTGTATCATCTTCATGTGAACTCCTTGAGTAACCAGAGTACTTGGGTATAGATTTGAGAAGTGCTTTCTCTGGGTACCTTGTATATTTTAAACCCTAAGCATTGGCATGAAGCTCTTTCACTTTTACAGAAATTGTGCTGATTCACAATTGAATATGGCCACTTTTGCTAAACTATAGAAAAACATTTAAATGACTTGTAAAAAAATTGCTCAAAAGAATTTGACCAAACTTTACAGATAAAAGGCATTGAGGGCTTTAAAATTTTTACTAATGCTGCCAGTCTGCCATGAAATATAGCTTCCACTACCAAAAGTAAAACAAAATTGTTAACAACTGTTCAGAAACTGGTGAGCAGAAATTGACCAGTCGGCAGCAAAGAAATTTCAAAAGATGGCATCTTACTGACCTAGATTTACTGGTCAACTACTTTTGCACTTGGCTCATTAAACTGACACCAGCTTGGTTATTGATCAGTCCCTGCTAATACAAGCATTCTCGTTGGTGAATTGGTCAGCTTAATGGTCAACATCTAGTTAGCTGGGTTTTTCCTTTCTGTATTGTATATTGACAGAAAAGATGGAATTTTCATCTTTCTGGGATTGTTGAATTTGGTGGGTAGTGGTGTTTATAACCTGATATTAACATAATTGGGCTTGTGTTCTTGGAGAAACTTAATTTGCAAAATAATTTACTTTCTCCTCTGATAGGCCCCTCTGTTAAAGTTGATGAAAGTTAGAGGCATGCGTATATTGAGTCATGACTTTTCATCTGAGAAATATTGTAGGTATATTTCCTATTTTATTTTACTTCTTGTCTTCCTTAAATGACACCCCTGCCATGAGAAAATACTTTTCTTTGCTTGTACTACCCAGTCAGCCCTCAGATTCCCTGTGCTAAATAAACAGTGTCTGGAAATTCATTGAATTTAAAAGACAATTTCATAATGTTGCTTATGTGACAAATTATTTTCATTCTGATGAAGTTGCAGCTCTTTTGCATCTGTCCAAATGCAGTTTGGTGTTGTTGCACTTTACATTGTACTGGAGAACTACTGCAAAGAAACTGGCGCTTTAGAAGTCCGATGTAGACTTGGTTGTAACCTGTATTTAATGCTTAGGTATCCAGTGTAGACCCTAAGTTATGGCTATTATTTATGCTTTGTTTAGTAAGTGAAAACTTGGCATAGAAACCATCAAAACTTGGCATGGAAACCATCATGTTTAAAGTGAGGATTGTGTTGTTTTCTTTGCAGGAGCAGATTTATAATGGTCACTCTGGGATGCAGCTAATAAATCAGATCCATGATAAGATTGTAGTGTCAGATGAACTTGGGGACAAGCAGAAATCTATTATCTGTGACAAACTTGCTGTAAGTTGGACAAGTATAGTTGCATTGTAGAATGTGGAAAATTTGTTGAAGTATGATTTATGTATATTGGAGAAAAGGGGTGTATGTATTAAGGCTTATTAACTATGTATTAGAGAAAAGGGGTTTGTACCGTAAGGCACAGGAACTATTTGATAAAAGGGGTTTATACAGTAAGGCACAGTGACTATTAGAGAAAGGGGGTTTGTACAGTAAGGCGTAGTAACTGTATTAGAGAAAAGGGGTTTGTACAATAAGGCACGGTAACTATGTATTAGAGAAAAGGGTTTGTACAGTAAGGTGTAGTAACTATGTATTAGAGAAAAGGGTTTTTACAATAAGGCATAGTAACTATGTATTAGAGAAAGGGGTTTGTATAGTAAGGCTTATAAACTATGTATTAGAGAAAGGGGTTTGCATGGTAAGGCTTATAAACTATGTATTAGAGAAAGGGGTTTGCATGGTAAGGCTTATAAACTATGTATTAGAGAAAGGGTTTGTATAGTAAGGCTTATAAACTATGTATTAGAGAAAGGGGTTTGCATGGTAAGGCTTATAAACTATGTATTAGAGAAAGGGGTTTGGATAGTAAGGCTTATAAACTATGTATTAGAGAAAGGGGTTGCATAGTAAGGCTTATAAACTATGTATTAGAGAAAGGGGTTTGTATGTAAGGCTTATAAACTATGTATTAGAGAAAGGGGTTTGCATGGTAAGGCTTATAAACTATGTATTAGAGAAAGGGGTTTGTATGGTAAAGCTTATTAACTGCTGTCACAGGAGACATACAACTTGAATTGGGAATTTCCTTTTCTTAATCATGTTTAGAGTAATGTGAAAGAGATGTATGTGAAAGAGATGTCATTAGTAATGTGGAAGAGATGTCATTAGAAATGTGAAAGAGATGTCATTAGTAATGTCAAAGAGATGCCATTAGAAATGTGAAAGAGATGTCATTAGTAATGTGAAAGAGATGTCATTAGTAACATCAAAGAGATGTCATTAGTAATGTCAAAGAGATTCCATTAGTAATGTGAGATGTCATTAGTAATGTCAAAGAGATGTCATTAGTAATGTCAAAGAGATTCCATTAGTAATGTGAGATGTCATTAGTAGTGTCAAAGAGATCTCATTAGTAATGTCAAAGAGATGTCATTAGTAATGTCAAAGAGATTCCATTAGTAATGTCAAAGAGATTCCATTAGTAATGTGAGATGTTATTAGAAATTTCAAAGAGATGTCATTAGTAATTTCAAAGAGATGTCATTAGTAATGTGAAAGAGATGCCATTAGTAATTTCAAAGAGATGTCATTAGTAATGTCAAAGAGATGTCGTTAGTAATGTCAAAGAGATGTCGTTAGTAATGTGAAAGAGATGCCATTAGTAATGTCAATGAGATTTCCTTAGTGATGTCAAAGAAGAGATTTCCTTAGTAATGTCAAAGAAATGTCATTAGTAATGTTCATGAATTTTCTTGTGCAAATTTATCCTTGTCATAGATGGGGGAAAAAATGGGAGTTGCATTTTTTAAAAGTTTTCTTATAAGCTGACAGTAGAATAGGTGGAGTGCTATTTATAAACAGAATAGGCTTATGATTTGACTTTAACATTTTTACTGCCTCACTGTAAGAGAGTTACGCTTGTCTATATGTCCATCTGCCACACCTTGGTTGTTTAAGTCATTGCAGGACTCACAGTACTAATTCAATTCCCATAGTAAACCTATGCAAACACCACGATATTAAAAAGTTAATAACTTAAAATTTCTGAGTGCTCATGATCAAACCTATATTTATCAGCATAGATGAAACCTGGATGTCAGCTTCTGTGTAGAGAAAAAAATGAGCCACTGCATTTTCTGGACCTGCATGTGTTTGAAACATGTGCTTTCAATTCTGCACCAAAGAGTCGGGTGCTAATTTTAGTAATGAGTTTTCCAAACTCAAGACTGTTAAAAGACTGAAAATTCCATCAATAAAACAGTGTCTCTATTTTTTTCACTTACAACTAGGATAAGCTCTCAAAAGGTTCTTTTTCCTAAAACATAACTTACATTATTAACCAATCCTGGCCAGCCAAACTCATATATACTCTATTGTGTGTTCACCCATTTCAAGGGTGGTTTCCATTTTTCCATACAATTAGTACCATGTGTCCTGCAGGCACTGTGGTGTGGCAACCATGTTCCATTATGTTATTTTGTCTTGGCTGTTGTGAATGTTCTCACTGACACTAATGATTCTTCCTGCTCCATTTTTGTGGCACTACTTTTACATAAAATTGCCCTTATAGCATACCTTTGCCCAAGCAGTGAAGTTTACCATATACCATTGCCAACTTTGTTCTTCTGGTGTTTTATTGAAAATGGTTAACATTTTTCTTTTTTGTTTTCTTTAATTTGAGATAACTAGCTTAGTAAGTGTCCTTTTGTTTCCAGTATTCTTGCACCAGCCAGAATCAAGGGTCCATACCTCATAATTTAAGGTTATGTTTACACTCTGACCATTTGATTTACATGAGTATGGCAGAAACCATACACTCTAATTAATTCTTACTGCACTTAGAATATAGATTACCTTAATTATCATAATTGCAAATAAATAAAAGTGTGTAATCAGCTGCTGTTAAAACATTTTTGTTTCTAAAACATCAATAGAAATCAACTAATTCAAATGCATTGAAAGATAAACTGTCATCATCTCCATATCGATTTCATGCAGGTTGAGCTCACTGTAAAGTCATTTAAGTTTGCTTGGCACTTTAGTAAGTGGCCACCCTATGCCAACATTGCAGTTTCAGTCAGTACAAGCTTAGTGACAGACTATAAGCTCTGACCTCACACCCCAATATAAATGTCAGAATATTTTAATTTGGGTAGGAAAGGTCCGAGGAAACTCGGGGAATAAAAGACTAAAGGAAATTTCTGTTAAATTCTAACCCGGTTTAAAGTTCGTTTTGAATTTTATTAATCAGACTTGTCAAACTGCCATTGCATGGTCATCATATTACTGTTATGACTAACTATTCCATCTTCAAAGAATTAGCATCATGGAGACACATTTTTGTTGATAAGTTAGTTTAAATACCCAAACAATGCCTATTCTACTATAATGAAAGATCTTCTGACTGCTTTTGCTGTAGCACAGTGTACTATCCTGAAATTGTCTATGGAGTTTGTTACATGTCTAGGCTCATACAAAAGTAACAAGAAAAGAGTGAAGACAACAAGCTTTGTAAAATTTAACAAAAATAATTTATTTCCCTAGAAAAACAAAGTAAAAATGAGAAAAAGGACTTACGGTTTATGAATCGAATCCAAAATTAATCCAAGAATTAAAAAAATATAAGTCCTATCAATGAAAAGTCCTAAATGAATCTTTGTTTGAGTCCCAATGAAATCAAAATGGAGGGCGATGACATATGTCATTACCTTCAAAGTGTTGCCATGTCAACAGTTCTTTGTTGAATCACAGAAAATAATATTCCAGCTTGGAATTCCAAGTAAATTTCGATAAATGTCTTTGTCCAAGAATTCTGTATGGAGCACTTAATATATATTTCCAGGGAAATAAATTGCTAATTCCAAAAAATAGAAATTCAACTCAATCTGGTCATGACAAAACACCTTTGAGCTTCAAGGGTTTAAAGGCCAACTGGCAAATTATTAGGATAACATGAGTTATAAGCCCAACTAAAATGCAAAACAGATTCCCGGATGGGAGTCAAAAATTCATCCCACTGGGGAAACCAAAAGTTTGTAATAATAAACACGTTATTTGTCACGTACTCCAGGTATGGCCTTGATTCCACTAAATGAATCTTACTCTTAGAATGAATATTAAAAAAAAAAAGGTTGTTTACTAGAACTCTGTCTGATTTCTGAACCGAGGTAAGAAACTAGATACAGTGTTTCAACTACTGGTTGTTTATCAGGTCAAACAGAACTTAACTGAATTTCTAAAAGTAAATATCAAATCCAGTAGACAAAATTACCATTACAATAACATGTAATGGAATAAAATAAAAAATTTTTAAAAATTTAAAACTAACAAACAAACATGTTAATTACATAAACATAAATTACTGAACATATTTTCTGGGTTTGTCTTTTTCTCTTAAATTTTTTTCCTGGATGACAAGGCTATACAAATATTTACATAGTCATTTTAAAAAAAAAAAATATTTCAAGAACCAGTGAATGATTTCCTGTTAACTTTTAGGTAATGTTTTCAAAGTAACTCTGGTGGTTTTCTAAAAACAAGATTTGTACTTATGAATTCTGATATGAAAGTGTTAATCTTGATATGTATTTACATTGTTTTGTAGGAAGGACTAGTGAAAATTCAGCAGGACTAGTATCTGACATTGTTTTGTAGGAAGGACTAGTGGAAATTCAGCAGGTCTAACTGGCTTTCTGTTAAATTCTAGGCCTGCTGTGTACTACAATAAAATCTCTCTTGCAAGTCCTCCACTTCTGCCATCAAAAGATGATCTTGATTTCTCAGACAAGGTCATCAGACAAGAACAGAACAGATTCATATACTAAGAATCTGTTCTCTCAAAACTGGTTGACCTCTTTAACGAATATTTTTCAAGATGGTTTTCAGAATACATTCTGCATTTAATCATTACAAATTTGTTAGAAATGTATATTTCACATGAATTAACATGAGTAATATTTCCATGGCTCTTGCCTTGCAATTTATGATAGTAACATGTATTTTCAGATTGTAGATAAGTGTCTGATGGATGGTGCAGATGAATATCTTCAAATCATGGCTCTTTGTACAACCATAATGCAACAGATCTGTCATGCAGACAAGTAGCAGCCAGTTTGTTTGGACAAGTGTTTTATGAATGGTGCAAATAAATGTCTGCTGTCATCATTATCTATATGACTATAATGCAACAGATCTCTCATGTGGTCAAGTGGCAGCAAGTGTGTGTAGGAAATATTTGTGCTGAAAAACACTGGGCCAGCAATCTGAAGAAGTTACACATGAAAACAAGGCTTGACAATTGAGGTGAAAAAAAAACAACAATAGAAATAATCATTGCAAAATGAACCAACCAATGGATTTTGACGACAGTGCTATATGATGGGCATATGTGCAAAAATTTCTATCTGATGGACATTTATATTGATGTAGATAAGGAATGCAGCTTCCTGGGCAGTTGTGTAGTTTTGGATACAAATGTGTTAATTTCAAAATCTCGTACACTAAAAGTGATAGAGTGTGTAGAAAACCTAGCCTCATTTTATCCATTGGTAATACAATCTTGTGAAAGTAACTTGTCCAGAAATTTTTAGCTGTACTAGTCCTACACCAGAAGAACTTGTGGGATGGCATGTTGTCATTTGTCTAATGAACATCCAAAAGTATAATTTATCACTCATCATCATCATCAGTCCCTGATGTCCCTGGTAGACCGTTGGGGCACCACACAAGACCGAACAATCGGCTTCCTCCATTTCTCTCGATTTTCCATCTTTCTCATTGAGTCGCTCAGTGTCAAGCCTGTCCACTCTTGAATGTTGTCTTCCCACCTCTTTCTCTGCCTGCCTCTCTTCTTCCTTGTACAGTGCCTTGCAGGATTTGTCTTGGCAAGTCGTGATGATTGTGAGACATGCCCATACCACTGCAGTTTATGTTTTTTCACTGTGCTCAGGAGGTCTTCATGAGGCACAATGGCTTGTCTGATCCTTTGCCATATTTCTTCATTGGTGACACGGTCTTTGTATGAGACGCCGAGGATCTTTCGGAAGCATCTCATCACTGTGGCTTGTATCCTTTTCTCTGAGTCAGCTGTTATGGTCCATGATTCACAGGCATAGAATTTGTCACTACTCCTAAACAAACTACTTTGAATATTTTTGGGAAACTTTCATGCACATTCATCCCAAGGTATAGTTGGCCTTAAACTGGTGCTGTTCAGACATCCAGTATGGCCACCATTGCAGCCATATGGAAAATCTTGTAATGGTACTCCTTAATGGCTGGTTAATGTGGTGTTTTTTAAACTAAAAGACTTCTCGTGATGTCTAGTTGGTTGTAAATGAAAATCATGCCAATCAGATATCCAGTATGGCAGCCATCTTGAAAATCTTGCTATAGCTACTCCAGTATGTAAAGTTATATCGACTTGAGGTTTTCACCAGAAGACTTCTTAGAGTCTAGTTGGTCCTAAATGAAAATGGTGCTGATCTGACCTCAAATATGGCTGCCACAATAAAGGTGTTGAAACTCTTGACAATAATTTTCCTGAATGGATGGACATATCAAAAATGTCACCAAAATGGCATCTGCTTTGTCCTAAATGAAATGGTGCTAATCTTGCATACATTATGGCTGATTTGAATATCTTATTGCTACTGTGGCTTTTGTTGCATTATTGCCATTTTTTAACTTGTATGACAGAATCTTGTGAACACGTTCTCACAGATATCAGTGGATCGCCACAAAACTTGGGAAATTTTATGGTCATTGTTTGAAGACAAAAATTTTTCAGTTGATGCCAGACCATTATCCAGTACGACCGGTGTCACTAGAACTAGAAAATCTTTAAACAGATTCACAAAAAAATTTGGACCAAATTTTACAGAAAGTATACTAGAACAAATGTCTTTCCCATTTCTTGAAACAATACCACTCTGCAGTCAAATATGGCCACCATTACTAAAAAAGAAAAACTTTAAACACAGCTTTTAATTTGAACAGAATATAATGTAAAGCATCTCCACAGAAAGGATTTCATATCTGTGTGAATGATGCCAATCCACAATCAAATATAGCCACAAATACTAAAAATATTTACTTTTGATACACTTTATACGACTTACCCAAAACCTCTGAACCAAATTTAATCAAATTTAACAAGATTCAAGCATGAAAAGTTTTCATGTGTATAGAATGATACCAATCTGCCTCTGCTGTCATACATTGCTACTGTTACTAAAATTAGGGGAAAAAAATTCAATTGATATATCCTTAGAGCTTCTAATAAAGAATTTGCACAAATATAACAGAAAAACATCCTGGCATGAAAAGGGCTTTAAAATTTATACAAATGATGCCAATCTGACAACAAATATGGACACCATTACTAAAATTATAAACACCTTTAAACAACTTGACTGATGAATGGAATGTTACTAAATTTGACGGAAAGCATCTTGGCATTGTGCAGATAATGCCAATATGCCATTATAATATGGTCACCATTACTAAATAGAAAAACCCACAAACAATTTTGTCTCTAAAACAAAATGACTTGAAGCACTTTTGCAAGAAGGGCTTTCAACTTTATTTTTTTTTTTACAATGAGCAAAAATTGATGCAAATCCACCTTCAAAACATGACCAACATTGCTATAAATAGAATATGCTTTAAACCCACCCCAAGAATTTCACATTTGACGGATAGCATCCTGGCATCATAAATGGCTTATTCATTTGTACACAGATAGTATCCTGGCATCATTCATTGGTACACAGATAGCATCCTGACATCATTCATTGGTACAAGCAATGCAGATCCACCATCCAGATTTGACAGGAAGCACTCAGGCATGAAGGACTTGAAACTTGTACATGTGATGTTTGTCCACCGTCAAATATGACCATCATTACTTAAAATAGAAAACCTAACAACTCTTCAAAAACTGCTGAGTTTACAAAATTTGAAATTTATCCTACCTTGAAATCATTTTAGATTTATACAATGATGCCAATCTGCCATCAAATATGGTTGTGTTAATAAAAACAGAAAAGCATTTAAATAAGTTTATCTCAACAAACCACTCCATGGAATAATAGCACCATTAACAATAAAGAAACAGTTGTTAGGAAGCATCTTACTGAACCAGTGTTCTTTGTCAACTGCATAGTGCTGCTGTGCTAATAGACAGTTGTACCAGTTTTCATTTCAAAGCACTTGAATGTGTGTGTGTTTATGTATGTGTGTGTGTGTGTGTATGTATATATATATATATATATATATATATATATATATATATATATATGCCTTCATGTTTTAATAGACAAGTGTCGACAGTATTTGTAGAAAGTGTCAAAACTAAGACATGGTATATACTGACTAAACTTATGTTAAAACCATAATTATTTTATATGGCTAAACTCCTAGAATTCTGACCACAACTAAAATCTAAGCTTGTAATAAAATTGTGAATTTTTTAAAGATTACAGTTTGTTGAGCTTGAGAATTATTTCTGTTTGGTCAAGAGAGCTGAAACAAAATTTATGATGTGAAATTAATTGAAATAGTTGATTCAGGACATTTTGTTTGAAAGTCACATCTAACAAGAGAATTAAATGTCAGTGGGAGTTAGGGCCAGTGAATTTATTAGAATTTGTAAGGCACCAATTATGAGGTTAAGCTAGACCATGAATATAAAGTTGCAACAAAATATAGACCTGATTGATATTTCAAGTGACTTAACCGTGTGATGGTAAAGCATAATGTTTTCTTGACACCAACCATATTTATGGTGTTGAGGAGTGTATACCCCAATATCCTTATGAAAGGTGAGGAACAATAGAAATTGATTTAATTTTTGCATGAAGGTCCTGTACTATTGTAATGATTTTGATGCTGTAGTATTGCATTATTACTTTCAGGTTGTGTCCTTCACTTCCCAAACCTGACCGTATAGAAGTTAAGAAAAAATACATATCAATCAAAGCCTGCACCTTTTTTTAAGCACATGTATTCTTGAATAATGTTAGTTACTATTTATTCATAATAATAACCTTAATAATAATAATCAAAGCAATGTATCAGGTACTCTTAGACACTGTTCAGTATTGAATGGCAATGTATCAAGTACTCTTGGACACAGTTCAGTATTGAATGGCAATGTATCAGGTACTCTTAGACTGTTCAGTATTGAATGGCAATGTATCAAGTACTCTTAGACACTGTTCAGTATTGAATGGCAATGTATCAAAGCAATGTATCAAGTACTCTTAGACACTGTTCAGTATTGAATGGCAATGTATCAAAGCAATGTATTCAAGTACTCTTAGACACTGTTCAGTATTGAATGGCAATGTATCAAGTACTCTTAGACACTGTTCAGTATTGAATGGCAATGTATCAAAGCAATGTATTCAAGTACTCTTAGACACTGTTCAGTATTGAATGGCAATGTATCAAGTACTCTTAGACACTGTTCAGTATTGAATGGCAATGGCAATGTATCAAAGCAATGTATTCAAGTACTCTTAGACACTGTTCAGTATTGAATGGCAATGTATCAAGTACTCTTAGACACTGTTCAGTATTGAATGGCAATGTATCAAAGCAATGTATTCAAGTACTCTTAGACACTGTTCAGTATTGAATGGCAATGTATCAAGTACTCTTAGACACTGTTCAGTATTGAATGGCAATGTATCAAGTACTCATAGACACTGTTCAGTATTGAATGGCAATGTATTAAGTACTCATAGACACTGTTCAGTATTGAATGGCAATGTATCAAAGCAATGTATCAAGTACTCTTGGACACTGTTCAGTATTGAATGGCAATGTATTAATGTGTAAGCTATTAACATGTCCGATTCAAACAATAGTTGATTCATGAATAAATTTTAAAAAGACTGGATTTTTTAAAATTCTTTTGATTACTACTTTTCACTGTACCACTTAGCAAATGAAACACAAGAGCACATCTTTATTACTAAATCAGCAAATGAAACGTGCATATTGATATTACTAAATCAGCAAATGGAAGACAAGAGCACATCATTATTACTAAATCAGCAAATGGAAGACAAGAGTACATCTTTATTACTAAATCAGCAAATGGAAGACAAGAGCACATTGATATTACTAAATCAGCAAATGGAACGAGTGCACATTGTGTTTACTAAATCAGCAAATGAAACAAGTGCACATTGATATTACTAAATCAGCAAATGGAACGAGTGCACATCGTGTTTACTAAATCAGCAAATGGAACGAGTGCACATCGTGTTTAATAAATCAGCAAATGAAACAAGTGCACATTGATATTACAAAATCAGCAAATGGAACGAGTGCACATCGTGTTTACTAAATCAGCAAATGAAACAAGTGCACATTGATATTACTAAATCAGCAAATGGAACGAGTGCACATCGTGTTTACTAAATCAGCAAATGAAACAAGTGCACATTGATATTACTAAATCAGCAAATGGAACAAGTGCACATCGTGTTTACTAAATCAGCAAATGAAACAAGTGCACATTGATATTACTAAATCAGCAAATGGAACGAGTGCACATCGTGTTTACTAAATCAGCAAATGAAACAAGTGCACATTGATATTACTAAATCAGCAAATGAAACGTGCATATTGATATTACTAAATCAGCAAATGAAACGAGTACATCGTTATTACTAAATCGGCAACTGAAACACAAGATCACATTACTATTACTAAATCAGCAAATGAACAAAGCACATTGTTACTAAACAAGTTTCATACACAAACCAATTGCTGGATAAACAATCAGCAAATGAAACATGTGTACATTGATATTACTAAACCAGCAAAAAAAACGTGCACACTGATAATGCTAACTAGCAAACGAAACATGAGAGCACATTGTTATTACTAAACCAGCAAATGAAACACAAGAGCACATTGATATTATTGAACCAGCAAATGAAAGATAGTACATTGATATTACTGAACCAGTAAATGAAACACAAGAGCACATTATTACTAAACCAACAAATGAAACATGAGAGCACACTGATATTACTAACCCAGAAAATAAAACACAAGAGCACATCGTTATTACCAAATAAGTTTCATACACGAATTGCTGAATCAACAATCAGTACCACCTTCTGAAAGCCCTATTAACCATGACCAATGTTCCTGAATTGGTTTAAGGGTAGATGTTTTTATGTAGAGCAAGACCTGATACAAGAGTTTATTTCCACTGTTCAGTTAACAGGGCAAATCACCTGGGTCGTGGCAGATAATCAGGGTTTTGTAACTTACCTGTACATATAGCTGACACAAATAGCAGCAACCTTTCCCCACGATGTGCTTCGGAAATATCGAGTGCTGCTGCCCTCTGATCAGACAAAGGGGCAGCAAGATGCATACACAGTTACCATGGTATCCGATTCCAGTAAAAAGATTTCTTTGGATAAGACAGACTAGGAGGGCAGCAGCATGAACATAAAGTTCACAAGGTATCAGATTTTTTTGGGATCAGGCTGACCAAGGGGCAGCAAGATGCATACACAGTTAATTTGGTATTAGATTTCCAGGTATCAGGCAAACTCAGATTAGTATGAGAAGGTGAAACTCGATTTTGTCAAATCCATACATGTAATTCAACCATTGGTAGGAGAGAAATAGCATTTTAAAGGCCATACTGTTGTACAGTTGAAATCTACCAATTTTCAAAAACTAAGAGGATTTTTTTTTTGCAATATTGAAAAATCAAACAGTATTTGTATGTGCGTCATCCAAAAACAATATAAAACACTGTCTACTGGTGATCAGAATTGTTCCACAAGGGCAATAACTGGTGTAAGATGCCTTTTGGGTTTAATTGTTGTCTTTTTCCAGATATTTTAATGGGAGTGTGTAAGGACGCACTGTTTGGTGGTCAATTCAAGCCAAAATCTGCACTTTCCCCAAATGCTACTAAAACTGTTGGCTACAGAATATTTCATCAAGTTCAACAGTACTTGGAAAGCGGAGTGCAAGTCAGTGCAAGAGATCTGTAAAGGCCACCAGTTTTGCAGTGCATGGTTCAGGCAAATTGAATTTTAAGACGGTTGTTTTTGTTATAGAGTTTAACGCCAATTTTCAGCACAAGATAGGCTATACATGGTGGCCAGTATAAATGGTGGAGGAAGAATCTGGGAAAACCCCGGAAAGAACCACCGACCCACAAGAAGCTACCAGCAAGCTTTCTCATATACCCACACTAGCCGAGCCCAAGACTCGAACCCACACAGACGGGTGAGATGGCAGTGATCCGTAACGGTGAATGCTTTAGAGCACTCGGCCACTCGGGGGACCCCAAATTTTCAGACAGTATATGGGGGAAGATGAACCACCCCACCATGGATTGTCTTCTGATGGCTCCGCATACCACGGACTGGGCATGCCTTACATCTTCCATGCTGCATCACAAAAGTTAAGGGGAGAGAGTCTGCCACCAGTACCAAGAGAGGCTGAAACAGCTAGTCTCCTTTACCCAGGTGGGAAGTGAGATGAAGTAGTCCAACCTGAGCAAAGACAGAACAATGAACTGTCAATTTTTGTGTGACTAGACTAGTTCCTGGAACCCCTCACCTCATCAGCCTTCTTTTAATTGTCTGACTAAGATATGTGTACGTTTGATAAGGCAGTAAATGAGGTTTGTTGCCTCCTTCCGCCAGATCTATGCCCCAAGCCTTTGGGATCATCAGAGGTTAGGATCCTCTCCAGGTTGGGCCTGTTGTTCCTCCCTCACTCAGCTGATGCAGAAATTGTCTAAAGATCACAATGGACAAGGCAGCAGAAAGGGCAATCTGTCCTCTCATCGATACCTTGCCCCCTGATCTCAACAGAAACATACAAAATCAATGTACCCATTTTGCCTCTTAAGCCCCACTTTGGATTAGGGTGCCTTCCAGGTAGGGATTTCATCAGGGACCTGGGCTCATCTCCCTGCCAAGATGCTTGATGTATTGGAAATGATAATTGCCACTAGTTAACATAGCTGCTTGTGCTAACTAGCTACTAGTGGTGCAGTGATATTGCGGTTTGCTGTTCTGGCAGTACATACCACAATATTATTTTCTGTACCGCTATGTGATGTATATGTAATTTAATTACTTTTTGTTTGTTGGTTTTAAATTTTTTTTATTTTATTTTATTCCATTATATGTTATTGTAATGATAACTTTGTCTACTGGATTTGATATTTTTTGTTTTAGAAATTCAGTTCAGTTCTGTTTGACCTGATAAACAACAAGTAGCTGAAACACTATCTAGTTTCTGACCTTGATTCAGAAATCAGATAGAGTTCTAGTAAACAACTTTTTAAAAAAAAATTTTTATTTATTCTAATTGTAAGATTCATTTAGTGGAATCAAGGCCATACCTAGAGTACATGATAATTAGCATGTAAAAAATATTCTACTTTGTTCTAGAAGGTGACATGTGACCCTCATATGGGAATCTGTTTTGCGTCTCAACTTACTGTATAACCATTTTCTTGAGAAGAACTTGCCAATTGGGTTCTAAATCTCTGACACCTAAAGGTGTTTTGTTGTGAAAAGTTTGAGTTAAAATTTCATTTTTTGGAATTATTTATTCTTTTTCTGAAAAATACTAGTGCTCATCAGAATTCTTGGACATAGACATTTATTGAAATTATTCGGAATTAAAAAACTGGAATATTATTTTCTGTGATTCAACAAGGAACTGTTGACAAAACAACACTCTGAAGGTTACGGTTACAGTTATGTCATCGCCTTCCATCTTGGAATTTCATCGGGACTCTAACTCAGATTCATTTAGGACTTTTCATTGATAGGACTTCTGTTTATTTTATACTCCTCCACAATACTTTGGACTTAAACTTTGTAATACTTTGGATAACAATAACCACAAATCAGAAATGAATGAAACAAATTTCGCTGTGTAATACAAAAGCAGTGAAGCTCTTGTATGCAATAGAAGCAGACATGTAAAGCAACAGCGAAACTGCATTAAAATTGGTGATTAAATGATCAGTTAATAACTTACAGTAAACATGGGGAACAAATCTGGAATGTCTTCTTTATGTTATATTATCTGTGGCTGAACATGCAGACGGGGTAAAATAATCAGCATGGAATTCGCACAGGGAGAGTGCAGATTTCAATCTACCTGAGTTAGTGACCATGTGTTTGCAACTTTGTAGAAGGCTAATGGGTCTTGTCAATAGTTTTTCTTTGTTATAAATAAGTACATGTGCCAGCTATGGCCGTCTCAGATGAATTCTCAATTTAAAGAAAGAAATGGCACAATATTAATATTTATTCATGACTGCTAAAGATTATAGTAGCTTGTGTAGGGTAAATATCATTTTATATTGATTCTTCACCTATTGTATCAATATGGAAAAAATATACATCAACAGGGTTTTCAATAGATGCATACTCAGGTTTTGATGCGTGGAATTTACATCTTTTTGATGCACATAGATTTTGGCTGGAACATCAATCTTACTTACCCTTGATTCACTTCCAGCTTAGTTTCTTACTAAGAGTACGCTGTCCATAACAAATTTACTGTAGGAGGCACTGATTGACATCTGCTCGACAATAGTCTAGACCTTGATGGCCAATAATATAGCACCAATCGAAAATATACATGAATTGGGTTGAGCTAACAGTTCACTGAAGTCAGGATTCAACTGACTTAGGTTGGATTGTTTTGAGATTAGGTTTGAAGTTTATAATAGAGGAAGAGGAAAAACAACTATGACATGAAGGGACTGCCTTTTGATCAAATATCAGCATTGATATGTTTGGACATAAAATTATGATCAACTGGTCAGAACTGGAGCATAGCATTATGGCGGCTCGCAAAGCCGGTTGTCAATGGAAGTGGACAAACTTTAATTGTTTTATTGGCAAGTTGCTTCATTTAGCTGGATGTTTAAAAGTTTGGAATCATTGATGACTACACTGGATTTATTCCTGATAAAATATCAGCATTTGATTGATTGCACTTTAAATAATAATCAGTTAGGCAAAACGGGAATATATGGCTTCTTGCTAAGCCAGTTTTCGGCATGGGATTGTGTTCTATTGGTGATTAATTTGCTTAAATCGGCAAACATTTAAAACCTCAAACATTTTGATTAATGGATCATTCGGAAAAAAACTGAATGGACATAACACTCAGTGCATACATATGAACTTTAAAATCACAACAGCGCAAAAAAGTATATTTTGTTTTCTGTCTCAGTCTCGGAAACGACCTGGCAGTGATGAATTTTCTGACCCTGAGACTCCAAAGAAACATAAAGATAGTGTCAGCTTTGAGGAGAATAAGAGTCAATCTGAAATTTGTTACAAAATTTAAGGATGAGTGGAAAAGTGAACTGACAATTCTGTGATGTACATCTTTGATATTTGAATAATATATGACCTTCTTGGTTGTATAGGTATATTTTTGCATATAAAATGATTTGAGTACATGTAGTTGATAACAGAATATGTTGAAAACTTGAAAATATAATAAAGTATAAAATAGTCCTCTGTTTCATATACAAAAACTACACACAGTAACATAGTTACAATGAGAAACACTTTTACAAAAATGAGTGTATATTGTTACGTATATGTAATTTAATTACTTGTGTGTTAGTTTTAAATTCTTTTTTTTATTTTTGTTTCATTACATTTTATTGTAATGATTATTTTCACGGGATTTGATATTTTTTCCAGTAAATTCAGTTTGTTTAGAACGTAAAAGTACGACTTAAGCACCATTTTTAACTCACAATGGTTCATAGATCTTGTAAACATCAAGTTAAAACGATTGGTTAGTACCAAAGTCATTTCGGCCCATGTGTTAGCTAAATTGTAAACAGCCTTTCTTTTTTTATATATTTCCAGTGTGAGAATTTGATTCTTAGATAGGGCTATTCTTGCCTATGTGATAATTTTCATTCTTTTTATTGCGCTGTTCAATGTTAAGAGAACACGTGACCCATCACGCGGGACTGGAATGACATTTTAGTTGGGTTTAATACTCATTCTCAGAGCTTTCCAGTCAGTCATATGTCTGCACCTTGAAGGTACAAGGTGTTTCAATTGTTGAAGCCAGATTGTTTTTGAAGTTCATCTGATTTTTGGAATTTAATAATTTATTCTCTAGAAAACTAAACAAGTGTACTTTATAAAAAGTTCTGGGACAAAGAAATTCAGTGGAAATTTATTCTGGAATTCTATACAGAAAAATTATAAACTGTGATTCAATCGAGGATCTGTTACCACCAGTACAACAACTTAATCTGACGTGATCACCTCCATATTGGAATTTCATCGAGATTCAAACCTGGATTCTATTAGAACTGTTTAGTGATAGGACTTATATTTTTCAATCCTAGGATTAAATTCTGGATTATATTCACAAACCATAAGTCTATTCCCAATTTTTACATTGTTTTCTAGGGAAATAAATTATTTTGTTAAAATTTACAAAGCTTGTTGGCTTCATTTTTTTTTTTTTTTTGTTACCTTTGTACAAGCCTACACGTAACAATATGTCTTACAAAATACTGTACAGGTATTTCTGAATTATTAGCAGGAGACAATAAATGTTAAACATCCTTTGTTTCCACCAATAATGAGGAATCACAGCTATGGGCTCATGACTGTCCAAAAGAACTGACTCACAAGATTTTAGTTTTGACTCTTGAGAGTCTCATTTTGACTCCTGAGATTTTGGGGTAAAGGGTCAACTGACTCCTCAGTTTGGAAATCTATTGAGAACCCTGTCAATATATCGATTAATCATTTCACCCTTAGCAACAACAGTTGTCAACTGTTTAAGTAGTTCTTCATATTCCACAATCTTGCAGAACACATGGAATTATTTCTAAAACAGACAAGTCCATGTTAGCAAGGTATCGAAATGTATTTTGTCTTATTCTTCTTTGAATTGGTGGATTAGAAATTGCTGTCCATGGCCTTCTTAACTGTAATGAAACTGTCTTCTCCAGACCATATAATTGGGCTGTGGTCAGTTTTACAACATAATCTGTTGCCATACATTCTCTGACTATGTCAGCTCTTGATATATTAAACTCTTGAAGATGAGATGAGAAATTTGTAGCTATCGCTAAAACATCCTTGTCTGCAATATGAACTCCACTAATGGTGAGTCTCCTCAAATTCTTCAGCGAATTTTGTAGAAATGCCCCAATATTTTGAGGCGATATAGTAGGCTCATTTAAAATTTCTCCCACGCAGTGTACTCCAAGAGATTCTAGACAGTGGCTATACCAGCTGAAATACTGAACCACATTATCAACAAAAAGTATACTCTGGAACACAATAATGAGCGACTTCAGCACCATTGTTGGGCACAAGATATCTGGAAATGACAAGGTCTGATCAGCTTCAACAAGTATTAGATGAAGCTGAAGATTTGGCACTGATTTTCCCAAACTCTCCCACATCTTTGGATTTATTCTGACAATGCCATCTGGGCTCATATTATGAACTACAAGTGATAGAACCTTAAGGTGCCCTGGTTTATCACAAATCACATCTAGAATACGACTTAAATTTTGATCCCAGTTTGTACATAACCAATGTAGATTAGAAAACAATAAAATATTAGTAAGCATTTCTATGTTTCCTGTTCCAATCTCACATGAGCATGATGCTACAGAAAGACCAGACAATGACTTGGATTTGGCTTGTGTGGAAGGGCTTAAGAGTTTTTCATGAACTGCTGACATGACTGTGACACCAACACATGGATCAAAGCCACATGATAAAAAACGAAGGTGACATGACTTTGACACTATTAATTTGAGAACATCTGCAACTTCATCCGATTCCTTGACTGAAATTCCTGTATTTTCAGTATCAAAATATTTACATCTTCTTTTACAGAGTACTCTCCCTCTAGGCTTCAGAGTTATCTCCCTAATATGATTAAACTGTATGGCAAGGCTTTGCAAAACTTCAAGAATATCATTTTCGCAACAAATGCTCCATTCGAATAGAGTTTTCTCTGACTGCCGTAAGAACTTTTTGATGAGGTCAATGTTTTTGTTCCTCTGAGAGCAAATAAAGTCAATGTGAATAGATTCCAGCAGAAAGCATCTAGGGTTTTCCAACACAGTTCTCCAGTTTCTGCAAGTGCTTGACGCTGACAGCTTCTCTCTTAACGACAGATATTTGAATATATTTAGCAGTACTATCGGTGCTACACTATCCCACATTTTCACCACAGCATTCTGACAATTGTTACCGGAAACGATTCTAGCCACAATAAAACAGCATAAGAATTTATAATACTTTTAAAGACTTTTATCGAAATTATATGAAGATAAAAGTAGACAATTTATTGTTGAAGAAAAAGATTTGATGTTGAAAACATCCTAGGAGCATTCATGTCGTAAACTTCAAATTAATTTACAGTAAGCATGGCGGACAAGCGAGAATCTGGTAGGATATGAAAGTATTTATTTGTTGTTTAACAGTAGTATTTTGATGCCTTTTCCACTGACATAATGCATTTAGAACGACATTTTCCCTCAAACAGTTTTTAAATTTTTCGAAGGGCTTACTTTGTTTGGCTTAGCGAAATACATACACACTTCTTAGTGGCCACAGTTTGGGGCCGCCTAATTTCGATCGTAACCTTTTTTCGCAGTAAGTGTTCAAGCCCGTCACAGGGACTTGTATCGTTGCTCGCAATGTTTCTCCAGATAATACACGTACTTTATATAATAACACGGGGGTGGGGCTTGGAGCACATCTGTATTTGATTTGATTTATTTATGATGTGACACATACCTTAAGGGCTATTGGCAATTAGCAATGGGATGATTTTTAAAAAAAATTTAGAATAAATAAAAATAGAATGTTTTCGGCATAATTCGAGTGCGATGAATTAAAAAATGAACTCATCTTCATGATATCTTTTAAAATAAAGCATGCATTCAAACACTTGCACCGTCCACCATTTTTACTATTGGTCTTGGTCACTTTTTGCAAAATCTTGACCTCATATTATTTCAGACTGACATTTGCATATTTCTTACATATGGGTATATAGAAATGTTGGGTGTACGTTCAGCTATAAGAATAAATAGACTTGTTTCTGCTACTTCTGAAGCCTTTCTGTGCTTTTTGATCAAGTGCCACCCCCTCCCCAACATGTTTGCATGAAATACTATATTCTTGAGTCATACAAGCTGAAATTATAATTTATATGTTACTGTTAAACTTTAATGCTGTATGCATAAATTTTGTGTGCAGAATTCAACATTGAAGTCATCTTTATGATATCTATTCAAATAAATTCACAACATGGAATCAAACACATGAACCATCGACAATTTTAATGTTGGTCTTTGGTCACTGTTATATATATGTAATTAAATTGTTTGTTAGTTTTAAATTTTTTTTTATTTGTAATTTATTCTATTATATGTTATTGTAATGATAATTTTCTATTGGATTTGATATTTTTTTCAGAAATTAAGTTCAGTTCTGTTTGACCTGATAAACAACCAGTAGTTGAAACATTATATCTATTTTCTAACCTTGATTCAGAAATCAGATAGAGTCTTAAGTTAACAACTTTTTTTATTTTTAATTCTTTTTCCCAGAGTAAGAACCATTGATTTTAGCTAAGTCCATGCTAGGGTACATGATATTAGGCATGTAAATGTTTTCACATTGTACTGGGAAGATGACCACATGACCCTCATACGGGAATCTGTTTTGCATTTTAGATAGTCTTACAACTCATCATTATAAGAAGAAATAGGCAGTTGGACTTTAAACCTTTGAAGCTCAAAGGTGTTTTGTTGTGACCAGTTTGAGTTGGATTTTTATTTTATTTTTGAATTAATGATTCATTTCCCTGGAGAAATATACATAAAAGTGCTCCTTACAAAATTCCTGGACAAAGACATTTATTGAAAATTATTCAGAATTCCAAACTGGAATATTGTTTTCTGTGATTCAGCAAAGAACTGTTGACACACCAGGACAGAGCTGGCTATCGAAGACATCATTGCCTTCCATCTTGAATTTCATCGGGATTTAAACTGATTCATTTAGGACTTTTCATTGAAAGGACTTATATTTTTTAATTCTTGGATTAATTTTGGATTTGATTCATAAACCTTAGTCCTTTTCTCAATTTTACTTTGTTTTTCTAAGGAAATAAATTATTTTGTTAAATTTTACAAAGCTTATTGTCTTCACTCTTTTCTTGTTACTTTTGTACGAGCCTAGACACGTAACAGTCACTTTTTTGCAAAATCTTGACCTCATGGTTATTTCAAGTAGAAGTTTGCATATTGTAATATGGAATTTTTTTTGAACATTCAGCTTTAATAATAAATTTGCTTTTTCATTTATTCAGGTATTTTTTAAGCCTTTTTGTGCCATTTTTAAGCACCCACTCCCATCATTTTTGCATGAAATATAATAATGACTCATACACTTATTGAAAGTAGGTCTTACTCTTAAAACTAATAGCGTATAATCATTACTGTTCTTGAACGTTGATCTGAAATCTATATACATGTATGTTGATCTGAAATCACAATTTAGTAAACAAAACTTGCCACTTTAGAATTTAATTATGCTGTGATCGTTTTGGTTAATTTTCATATCTTTAAAATTAATTACAAAAATAACTTGCATTGAATACATCCACAATTTTTCAAAGGGTGTCAGTCATGTGGACAAAACTCTTGACAAATTCCTCTTTCATTTTTCATATTGTATAGGTTTTCCATTATTTATTATTAAAGTAAATCTATTTTTCTATGGTGTAAAATGTGTATGTTGCAACATTCAGTTTTGGATGACAAAATTTTTAAATATTGTCTTGATCATTAGGACCAATTTTGAGCAGTATTATACAGTTCATGAAGTAGTCTTAAATTGTGAAATCAGGAAAAGTGTGAGAGAAGGAACTGGCACTGAGTTCTCATGAAATACTTATAATTATTTTATTATATTTAATAAAGTGATATCGTACAGATCATTTGTTCTTTATAATGTCAATATTCAGAATAGATTGATCATCACAATAAATGCCACAAATTGGTGTTCTTTTCTAATAAGTTACATGTTACCTCATTTTCACTTATACCAGACATGAAAATGAAAATTTTTAATTGAATAGGCCTACCAATGCATCTAGATATCACCCGTCATTTGTAAATATAAAGTCAGTCTTTTTTTGAAAATACACATCAAAAATTGTACCAATATCTTGTAATGCATTTAGTATAATGAATGAAAACACATTTGTATAATCTGATTCCTTGGTATAAATATCACTTTGTCATAAACTGAAGTTTCTGTGTTTTTTTTAACTTAATTTATGCCGTATTGTTGCCATTGTTTACATTCTTTATGTACCCACATGCCGGGAAGAGTTACTGTTCTTTCTAGTCTGAGTGACCTATTAAAAGACATAATTTGGGGGCATTCCACAAATATTCTTACATACTGAAGCTTTATTTTTGTGAAATGATCTCAAAAGTATTTAACAACTAGTCTTAAGTCAACGTATATGTTCATTTATTTAATTCTACTGCATTTTGAAAAATGACGTTTATTTCTGCCTAATATGTTGTACAAAAGGCCCAGTGTCATATGCACTAAATATGGTAGTTGACTTTTAAACTATGAACACATTTGGATGTAATAATGTTGGCTTTTTACATATGAAAGCAGAGAAAGTACCAGTGGTATTGAGGTTGGCATTTTGAGAAAATCTAAATATTGCACCCTCTAGCACCATCTCCGGTTGCCTTGGCAATGCACAATTCAGTATAGATGGGTGTGGCACGTCTTTTTTTTTTAGTATTAAAATGCACTCAAATATTCTCAAGTACACTCAGATATACACATTAAATATATCTTTGGAGGTATATTTATATACGTAGACTAGTTTTTAATTGTTCATTGATGAATGAAAGTATGAAGCCAGGAGTACCAAAATCAGTAATAAAGATGATAAGTAAAGTGTGATTCCACCATAACACGATGGTTGGGGTCCATAGAACCTGACCATGTTATAGACCTAACCATGTTTTAACCAACTAAGTCAGTTTGGTGAAGAAAATAATGCATTTACCTAAAATAAGGCAGGGGGTAGTGTAATAAAAGTGGGCACAAAAATATGTGCTTTTGATTAAATGAAGACAAACTAGTCTGAAAAACACTTGTATATTGACAACTTATATTTGTGTTGTACAATCCATAATCCGTTAAGTACTGTACATGTATGTAATAAATTTATGAATTCAAGTATAGATCTCACATGTTATGAACTTCATGTATGACTCACATCCTATTAGAAAACACAAATAGCATGTATATAAAAAAAATTGGTAGTCCTCATTTTGAGCTATATCCAATTGCCACTAAACAATTCACTACAATTGTCGCAAGTAGCACATGGCTATAGTTGTTTACATGTTACATATACATGCACTTAAATTGACCTAGATTTTGGTCAGCTGGAGACAGTTATCATCTTCCTGAGACTACCCAGGGGATGAGGCTATTCATAGGGAAATGAAAATATGTGAACAAATTAAAAAGTTTAACAAACATCTTTGCAAGATACCTCATTTTCAATTAACTTGATGGCCAGATGTCTATGGTTTCAAAAGATTGGAAATTATACTTGTTTCGCAGAGTATGTGTATCAACTCCATTAAATACAACTAAAAGATTACAATTGTCTCTGATCACTTTAGGTATTTGTGTATTTTGCTGAGTAACATAAATTATGTCAGTATTTTTGTGTCTGCCTCAGGAAAATATCCGAGCTGGATTTGATTGTTTGTCCAGCATCACATCATCATATACTACGAGATTATTAATATGTTCATCGAGATCATCCACAGATGGAGCTTCATCAGTATCGGTGATAAAATCAACAATATCATTATCATCATCATCTTCATCCAACGACTTCGCTTCTTCATTAAAATCTTTAAGCACATTGTAGCATCGCTGATCATCTACGGATGGTGCCACCAAATACAACTTATCCCACTTTAGCCATCTCATTATCAGATTAAGCAATAATTGCGTCTTACCAGACCCAGATGGACCTATTATAATTGATCTGATAGAATTTGGTAATGCTGCATGATGCTTGATTGGCTCTTGCTTTCGTGTTGCTGAGAAATCAATGACATCCACGTTATACAAATATAATAAATAATTTGAATTTATATTGTTCGATGCAGAGCATCCATCCCCACCAGTGGATTAACAACAATAACAACAAAAAATAAAAACTTACACTTACAGGCAGATGTGTGAAATGTGGTACAAGCAAATACAAATTTATTTCGTCTCGTACGAAGGCAGGTGGTGGTATCGCTGCTTCACTGTGAAAATTACCAGGAGCTCCATGGGCTAAATGCCCAGGAAAAAAACATCTTCCTGGATATAATTATTGTAGTCCTGGACTTGATGAACGAGACCAACTAAGACCCAGAGAGTATCCAATAAATGCGATTGATCAAGCGTGCCATATTCATGATGTTGCATATAAAAATAAAGATTTACAACAACGACATATTGCAGATGTGAAGTTGATTCATTCGTTAAATTCCATAAAATTAAATCTCAGATAAACTTGCTAGCTTCCAAATAAAATCAGCAATGAAAGGTAAACTAGTGCTAGGAGTTGGTAATTAATCATAGATAACTATTATAATAGAATCGATTTATTATAGCCCAAGATGATATTGGAGGGGTAAAGCGGCGATTGGTAAACTTGCTGATGCAGCAAGTGTCTTATTTTCTGTTGCTGGAAATTGGTTAGCACGACAGGCAATATGGCAAATTTATCTACCACCACCCAAACAAATTCAGTATGCACATTTTGATGTCAGTGTTCCCAATGAAGTTCATCTAGCAGATATTTTGTTTTTACCTCATGATACTATTAAAACACGTAGACGTCAATCACGCACATACAAATACACATTAACTGTCATTGATGTTGCAAGTAGATATAAAGAAGCAGAGCCGCTATCAACTAAAACATCAGCTGAAGTTGCATCTGCTTTTGAACGAATTTGTCAACGCGGTGGTCTACGATGGCCACAGCTACTACAGGTTGATCCTGGCTAAGAATTTCTTGGTACAGTATCATCTCTGATTAAGAAACATAAAGTCAAAATCAGACGAGGACATAACTGCAATTCATCGCAATCAGGCAATTGTTGAACGATTTAATCAAACACTTGCTGAGAGGTTATTTGGATATCAGTATGCAAAGGAAATATCCACTGACCTTATGTCCGGGGGGCAAAAGATCTCGTGAATGGGTTGCAAGACTACCAAGTGTGATAGCTGCATTAAATACTGAAATTACTCGTGCAACGTCCATGAAACCCATCAGTGCGATCACAAAAAAAAAATATACCAATACAACGATGTGACCCTTCCTCAAAACAACCAGTATTAGGTAATGTGACAGTAAGATATTTATATGAACCTGGTGAACTTGAAGGGGGTAAAAAAAGAGCAACTAATCCTATTTGGAGTGTGACCACACATAAAATTTCCAGCATGGTAAGATCCACTGGTAGATCTGCAATCTACAGACTAGATTCAACTGCTCCTCAGTGTGGGTTTGTACGCAAACAGTTACAAGTAATTTCTGAAGATACACAATTACCACCGCGTTCACTTCTGTAAAAGCAGAATGCTAACACCCCTACATCGATTACACTCAAGACAGGTCAATATCACATTTTCACGTGTGTGTCCTAGATTACTATCGATCCGATCAACAGTAAATTGTTTCGGATAATTTTTCGAATAATTCCATGTCATCACAGTGTTACAAGTTGCACAATGATCATTCTGATGTTGTTTCAGTGTCATGACAAAATCAAAATCAACATCAAATTCTCTAATTTTTTTTTGTCATTTTGCTGGTAACTAACTAGTTTTTTCATAACAACATCAGTTATTTTCTCGTTTATTTCATTATCCATAACAACTCGTTTTAGCTGATTCATTTTTCTGACTCTGGAAACCGCCAAAAAAAATAAATTTGACCAATCGATCCTGTCAACGATGATACAAATATTAGTATCTGAAATTGTTAATCCCTGTGACAAGCAAATCGTTATAGTGTAACCTAACTTCCAGGGTGATTTATCCATCTTCAGCGTGTTTTCAACGACATTCACATCAACCACAACAGCATCATTAAGAATGAGCTTTTTTTTTTATTGGTTCCTGGAATATCGACTTTGATATTTTGTTTTCAAGTATCTGTTGGACGATAACACAACGGAACAGGTAAATCCGAAAATTTCTCCTTGTGTAACTGAAATAACTTTTCTTGAAGTTTATCACGAACAATTTTCTACTAGCAACTATCAAGTCAGTAGGTTTCCATGATTTCCAAAAATCCTCCATCGGTGTTTCAAGAATTATCTCACACATTATCCTACATTGAATGCTATCTGGTTGTAGCTAGATCAACTTCTTAAACTCTTCAACATTTCATCAATTGCTCTATGATCATCATTTATTTCCTCATAATAATTAATGAATTTTTTTAACCAACCATGTGGAGATGGTCCAGTGAAAGGTGGAGGTTGACCATGATCACCACACATGATAATAGCTGTATTTTTCGTTAATAACCATCCCAAAAATATTTTTAATATCTCCAATGAAACGGTACAAATTTCATCCCAGATGATAATCTTCAGAATGTTTTTCTCCCATTCTCGATGGATCCCACTCATCTCCTCTCCAACAAAAGAAACTGATAAGTACACGAATTAACTCCACACTCGTTCATTTCATGCTAATCTATGTGTCGGTGTCAAAACAATCATATTGATGGAGTTTGAATAATTTTTATGAAATAATTAAATCACATGCGTTGTTTTACCTGATCCACCACAGCCATTCAAATAAACAGTCTTATGACGAGTTACAGGATCAAATACAGATGGAGCCAATGATAATTCTGATAAACCAATTTTTTTTTAAATATTGCTTCTGGTTTATAATCAGCAGAAGCAGAATAATCCAAGATTTGTTCTTGTTTTATCCACCAACCACCCCAATCAGCATGATCACCTATACCAAATTGTTTTAATGATCTCGTGTACTTGCTGCTGATATAAAATGAATCTGTTGCAACCCTCACAGCGGTATCAGCATATCGATTAATCATCGATAATAAATTTATCGAAACATAAGCAAGCATTGAAGATCTTAAATGAGTAAACTGCGGTGATTCACGTTCGATGTAACTTACAATCGTACCTAATTTAGTTCCATCAGACAAATAAGCATTTTCTTGATTCACAAATGTATTTTTCGATGCTGTATCGGCAGTAATAAAATCCAATTCAGCATCATCGATGATTAATTTTCAACAGTGTTGTTTGTGATCATACGATCCACCTTGAGAAAATTTACCAATTATTTTTCATCCTAGATCTTTTGTGGTTTTATTTTCATAATCGGTTTTATCAGGAATTTTATCATCAGAATATTTTTTCTGTTCCGGTAACCAAACTTGTTTTTGAGAATTATATAATATAATTGCTTCGTTGACTGTCAGTGAAATCAAAATTTTTTTATCATGCATAAATCTCAGTAAAACTATTAGAGCCCAACATTTTTCTGAAAAATGTCTTCCAAACCAACCATAATTGATTGGATGCAGATTTAATGCAAATTCAAATGAATTAATTTTAGCAAATTCTGTCATATCAAAATCAGATAAAGGTCCATTTATCGAAACTCTAACCATTTCATGTGTTGGATGACCAAATCGTTTATAATATGGCGAACATTCTCTGAACCCAAGAAAACTTCCCGGATAAGCCGCTACCATGTCAGCCGATACAACATTTTTATAATCATATTTCATGTTCCATAAACCTCCATGACCATTCTCTATACAACTCAGTTGAATGTCCTCGAGAAATTCTCGTTGTGTTGACATCCATGAGTTTTTCTTTCGAGCAGCATGTGCAGCAACCGATGGAACTGTAAAACAAATGCCAAGTAAATGTTCAAGATCATCATTCAAGTACTTCGACGCGAGATTTTTCATTTCATCATGGAGATATTTTTTATGGTACATTTCTCCGTTAGGTCATACAAACTAGTCATAACCGGAATCTTCTGAACTCGAAAACAACCACACAGAAACAGGATCACTCTTGCTGATATTTCCCATAAAATCAAACATATTTCTGCTGTAGAATTTAACAGTTCGATCTCGTGGAAATATTACGTCATTCATCCATGCATGCGAATTATGATTAGTAATCATTATTGGATCTCCTTATGATTTATGTTTCGATTCATATAAAAATTCACCTGTTAGTGTTTTTATTATTGTTGGAAATTTTAATTTTCTTGTTAACTCAGCAACATCTTTGATGGACACTCCGGTATCTTTAACTGTTTCTGCCCAATCTATTTTTTTCCATCTCTGTTCTGTAAAACCGTTTCCTCATTTTGATTTTGTAAAATGTTCTGTAAATTGTTCAGCAACACAATTCAGTTTAGAAACTTTCATCAGAAGAAGTTTGTCAATGTCAGGTTTATCATTCAGTGTATATATTGCATAAACAACTGCCGTTACAGGATATGCTCGTTCATAATAATTCCAGTCAGTATTCCTGGTTTTAATTTTTATTTATTGTTACTATACCTCCACTATGACCCTGATGAAACACTCAAACAGGATCACGTTTGTAACGGATAATCCATATGTCGTCATCTGTTGCAGCGCCATTTCGTGTCATGATAAATTTTATTTGAAAAATATATTTTCATGCAGCGTTGAGATAATTAATAGTTGTCACTGCTCGTTTATCATTCATTGTAGCATCGACAATGCCACTGGCATCGCATACAATTCTGAATATTGACCATACATGAGCTGCACCATCATTGTGAAATTCTCCCTTGACTTCACTGATACGATTGATTAAAGTTTTATTTGTTAAATCAACCAAAGCTTGCCTTGGTAATTGAAGGGTTATTCTGTCGAGATCGAATCTGGCTTTAGAGGGCTTAATTGCAGATAATCTCATAAATTCCTCTATATTATAATTAAGCCAAATATATATTTAAATTAAAGTTTGATTATATATATATAATGATTGAAGCAAACAGTAAATGCAAGTGGCTCATGATCGGTTTTTCACTTCCTTGTAACAGGACTTGCATAAATGAATTCTTTGGATATCACATGCAAAGTGTTTGGCGCGGAAGTCTAGGACCAAAACCATGCTTGAAATGTGGTGTTGGGTCAGAGGAAAAATGCAGTTGTGTGTACAATGTGGTGGTAAAAAATACAGAGAGTTGAAATGATATTATGATAAAAAAATAATAAGTCCGATGGCGTCGGTAATGAATCCCTCATAAGAAACGCTGAAGACTATCTAGCCAGATTTTCACCTCAACAATAAAATAATAATTTAGACAAATAATATTATTATATAAAATGAAGCAAAATAAATTTGTGAAGCATCCCATAATTAAAAATTATGAGGCATCTCATGATGGTGTCATCAAGAACTGTTGATTAAAAAGGCCAGTCAGTCTTGTTGATAATACTGGTTATCTCAGATTTAATGCTGGAAAAGAAAGATATTTATCCCATAGATTCGTATATGAATGTTTTCATGGACTGATCAAAGATGGACTTCTGATCGATCACATCAATGGCAGGAAACTTGATAATTCTTTATGTAACTTACAAGCTATTACACAGAGTCAGAATTCTGTATGAGGTGGTACTGGTATGCACAAAATGGTTGGAAAGAGGGTTGTTAAGTCTGTAAATGTAGAGACAGGCGAAGAAATAATATTTCAATCAATGAATGCAGCTGGAAAATATTTTGACATTTGCATGCCTTCAGTACAATGTGTCACAGATAAAATAACCAAATTGGCAAATTCAAAAAAATTGAAACAGAAAATAACATTTTCATATGTTCCTATAGTGTTAGATGACAAAGGGAGATAACTCCGTCAAGCAACGATTTCTCCGCTAGAGTAATTAAGTAGTTACCCTGCTTGCAAGTGTGTAATATATGACTGTGTCGCGATTGTTTTTTTTTTTACTGCTTCTCACAACAGGAGAAAATACAGGTAAGTTATTTTTAGGCCTTACCTGTAAGACAAGTAACACATGGTTGTATATACACAGACCTACATGTATTTTTTAACCTCATGAATGACATCTTGTGAAGAAAATGTATATACGATTATCGAATATAGTTATTTGATACAGTATATTTTATGAAATGTATTTGGAAATTGAAATAAATCCATGCTACAGTTTACCATAATTGTGATTTTATTTAGTATAACTGATTGCACATGCAGGTACAGTACAGGTGACCTCAGCATAAATCACATGCCGCTTGCATGTGTACAAATCCAGGTGAAACAGGTATACAGACCTACGTGCATTTTAACTCCTGACATCTTGTGCAGAATTATCAAATACAGATATTTTATACAGTATATTTTATGAAGTGTGTTTGGAAATTGAATAAATCCACGCTACAGTTTACCATAATTGTGATTTTATTCAGTATACACTGATTGTTTAGTAGGTTGTCTGCTTATCCAGCATAGGTGACTTTATAATTATTTTTGAAACATGTTTGTAAGAATAACTCTGTGGCACAGTGTTAGAACGTTGGATTCTGATACTGAGGCCTGGGGTTCTATTCCCGTGACAGATGTATCGTCGATGGTGGCGGTACGATGCCAATTTTTGTTAATAGTGGGAGTCCAAGCCCCAAGGGATTTCATGTACACCTCTCACCACGTTGTTCGTTTTTCACTCACCCCGGGGTTTGATTGGGGGGGGGGGGTACATGAAATTGAAAAACCTAGACAGTCCTCTGAATCTCCAAAATTTCGTTTCACATATTTAGGGATTCACCCGGGGGTATGTTTATGAAAACTGGGGCCTCCAAAATAAACAGTAGCTTGATTGAGCTCTAAATCTCACTGAAGGGTACCCCCCACAAGGACATTCAGAAAGAATTCCACCAGAAAAAAATCTTGAAGGGTGCCCCATACAAGCCATAAGAAAGGCATCAATGAAGGGACCCTTCCACAGCAAATTCTGGCAATGAAGGGACCCCATGGAATGATAACCGCTCATCATTGCTGTTTATTTTTGTTTAAAAATATTTTTTTATATACAGATTCATTTTTATTCTGATTCTGATTATTTTTTATATACAGATTCAGATTTATTTTTTACTTTTATTATGATTCAGATTCAGATTTATTCAGAATTTATTATTATTTTTAATCTTATTCAGATTCAGATTTATTCAGAAATATAATTAGATTCATTTTTTATTCTTATTCTGATTCATATTCAGATTTATCTGACATATATTTTTTTTATTTGTCACGGGAATAGAACCCCAGGCCTTAATATAATTCAGCTTTAGATTTATTCAGAAATATAATCCGATTCGTTTTATTTTTATTCTGATTCAGATTCATCAGATTCAGATTTATCATTATTTTTATTCTTATCAGATTCAGATTTATTTGTTTTTTAATTCAGATTCATTTTATTTTATTCTGACCCTGATTCACATTCAGATTCAGAAAAAAATATTTTTATTTTAAACAAATATTTATTATATAATGAATTCCGAAAATACTCATGCAATTATTTCTGAGATTAAAAAATTAAATGACAAGGATATAGAATTATCAGAACAATTGGACCCTGATAAAATCATAAATGATTTTGAAGCTCTACAGGAACAGAAATATGATGGAAGATATACACTAGCAGCCGAGTATAGATTCATTAAGTTACTTCAACAGGCCATGAAACAATTTCTACTTTATGTCGATGATGAGGATATTCAAAAATTTGTTTCACTTGCAAACGCGATCGAAAGGGTTTGGTCAGAGTTATCATGTGAATACGAAACAAAAACGATTATGAGTTCACATGTGCGACAGCTGAAGAAATTTATGTCTGATCGTCATCGTGAAATGATCCATTAAGTTAGGAAGGATTATAAAGTGACTAAGGTTCAGATTATACCATCTATTTTCATTCTGATAAGAATCATATAGTATTTATGTTTATTCTGATTTATTTTTTATTGTTTATTAAAAAAAATAAAATTTCATTGTAATATTTATTCAGTTTAGGTTTTATTCTGATAATAATATTAATTCAGATTCAGATTCTGATAATAATATTTTTTCAGATTCAGATTCTGATAATAATATTTACTCTGATAGATTATATTTATATTTTATTTTTATTTTTTATTCAGATTCAGATTCTGATTATAATATTTATTCTGATTCAGATTCAGATTATAATAATTATTCTGACACAGATTCAGTTTATAATATTTATTTTATTCGGATCCCGATTCTGATTCATGATTATAATATTTATTTTTATTCTGATTCAGATTCTGATTCAAATTCAGATTCTGATTCAAATTCAGATTCAGATTTAGTTTTTTGTTTTTTCCATTCAGATTATTTTACCACATCGATGTCATCGATAATCTTTTTACGAATTTTGTTTAGACATTAATAACACCCCATCAGTTGTTGTGCGAGGGTTAGTTTTTTAATCTCTGCAATTATTCCCGATGATTTCGTCATTGATTATATTTATTCATGTAATTTAATTCATTGACGATCTACGATCTCACATACAAACTTATTGCCAGAACTTCCTGATGTAGGTCAAGCAATTGTCTGGCCTGGTCAGGAAGTCTAAAATGTATCCGTGACAGAAGTGGATTATGACGTCGCAGATAAACTGGATTAACGGGCACTGACACAATTAAAAACCCAGGAGGTACTTGGGGGGTAAATGAATATAGGATGTATCCTTGTTGTGCTTGTTTGGATTTTTCAGTATCTACTTGATAACTTCCATCGATAGCATCACACACCAAATTAACTGCGATCATTGATGTAATGTTTACGATGCCCAGTGATACATGCCTGCCTCCTCCATATGGATCATTGTTATGTCGGAGAATATTCGCTGGCGGGTTTATTTTTCTCCACGCAGGAATAATTTTTGGAAAATTTTCATCAATGACATCGTTGACAGTTTTTCTAAGTTCTGTACTGTCAGATTCTGTTAATGTAAATTTTAGTATATCTGCTTCGGCTATTCCAAAATGTCTGCATATAATTGTTTAACATTTACTTTTAGTGGTGGATAAACAGGTGGTTGATATTCAGTTTTCAAATTTACATCCTCGACAATGAGTTTATTTAAATATTCAAGATCAGATGCAACTTGGTTTAGATGTTGTATAGTTTCAATGATCTGTTGTCGCACATCATCGCTGTAATATTGTGTTATACTCTAAACAAATTTCGAAGATTGTCTGTTGTTCGTTTATGTTCGCCTTTGATGTTGTCGGAAAAAAAATTATAAATTTCATCGTTGAAACACAAAGATAGGAAATCCAAATTCAGAAAAGTCTTCCAGCTGACGTCGAGATAAAAGTTCCTGTTTCCTCTCCTTGATACCATGGGTAAAATCTTCAATATTCTGGAAATTTTAAAAATATTTTTTTGTCAGTGACGAAATCAGCTTTGATCGGTTCTGGAAGTCCCTCGTAAACCAGTGGAATTTCTGGTCATCCTAAAACAGTTCTGATCGATGATTGATATATATCTACGGTGTACTCCGGCGTTGATATTTCTATCACGGCTGATAATGTTGGTTCATGAACCGTAATAGCAATTTTAGATTCTTGCCCTGTTATAGACTTAATTCTGCGTTGAAATTCATCGTTGATCTGTTCTATTTGATAACTACCAGTAGGAATACCTACGACTTGCCAATCTGGTGTTCCATCAGGTTTATTTTTATAAGAAAAAAACTAATGAGCTATTTGTGGGTAACCCACCAAATGATTTTGATCTAATATGTTGCCAACTGTGATATACTTGCAATTGTGCTAATGCTATTTCATTCGCGTAAATTGCCGTTGGAAAGATAATATCGAATTCAGGATTAGTTGAACTCGTTGATATCATCGTGGTTGTTGGTGGTTTTGTATTAGCGACGATTTGTTGGAAGAGTTCTTGCTGCTTAGTCATTATTATTATTATTTACTTGATTTTAAATCAGGAAGTAAATTAAGGTGACTTTGTCATTGCTTCCAATGACACCATTGGTGTTGGGTTTTGATTTACAGTTACCACACCTCCAGCGTCATGGTATTCCTTAATCATTCTGCGAATTCCTGATCTGATATTGCTCCGTCACTGAGTCCTGATGATATCAGCGATGATAATTTGGTGTGTGCCAGTGTTGCCGCCGATAGCAATATTTGATATTCATGTAATTTATCAGCCGCACACGTAGATATCTTTTTTGCAATTATATTAAGAAGACCAGCAATACCAGTTATAACTGCAACACCAATTCCTATTATTGGTGCTATTATATATGATGCTGATAATGATCTGATTATAACAGCTGTTCCAGTGACTACGGCAGATGCAGAATAAACAATTATATCACTAACAACAATACATCTACGGTATTTTTTTATTTTTATTGTGTACTCGTCAATGATGTTTTTCAGTTGGGTCTGTAACAAACACGCTTGCTCGTATCTGTATTTGTTTACAATATTCAAATCTGACATTGATGATAAAGTCATTGGTGAAATCATATACTCGATGTTAAGTAATCAATTGAGGTGTTTCAGCGACAAATTCCAGACACCACCAGTAAGATGCTGCGGTTATTTTTTTATCAGATGGTTCCAGTATAAATATTTCTTCAGTATCTTTATTTAATATAATAGACAGTTTCAGAAAAATTATCAGTTGATAGTGTTATTTTGCTGTGACCATGTTGATGATCCTAATGATATTGTGTATTCGATATTGTTAATCTGCTTGTGAGGAATTTTCATCAGATTAGTTTTTTGAATGATACCAGGAATTCCACTGACAATATCGTTGAGTTTTGTGTTAATTTCAGAGTTTTATGTCAGCAACCGTTGGACTTCCAAAGAAATCATCTGCAGTTTTATTAAGTTTTTGAAAATTTCTATGAGTGTTTAAAAACATATTTATGTGAACGTCATACTCTGCTCGTAGTGTATTTAATTTGTCATCGATTGTAGTATCTTTATCATCTACATATTTCTTTGTTGCTGCATCTTCGTTGGATTTTGGTTCTCTTAAGACAACTATTTTGTTTCCATTCATGTTAAGTTCACCTGTCATTGTATTACCAGTGGATCATAAACGATCAGCAACACTTTTTGTAATTTCATTTCTGATAGCTGCGATTGATACATTTGAGTCTCTGATTCTGCCACCGTCAGCAAATACTGGAATATTATCCGTGGTAGCACCGAGAACTCTACGAATTATATCGACCCATTTAATGTTACTCGTTTTTAGAACACCGTATCTATCTTGGAAAACAACAACTTCATCTCGGTCAGCTCCAGAAAGATTCATAATGTTGGCAAGTTCATCTTTTGTAGCGAATTTCGATAAATCGATATCTTCTTTCTTCTTGTCTTTGATAAAGGATCTTCCACAAATATCAACCATTATATGATTAGTGATTATTTAAAACAGAACTCGCATACACATTTACAGCTTTATGAGGTGCATTGGAAGATCTTGAAATAGCATCGAGTACAGCGAATACTTCATGGCCACATATTGGTGGATCAGTTATTTTTTGTGTTGGTAATGTTGAATACCATACGGGAGTTTGCACTCTGCTGACATATTAAAAAAATTCCTTCGGTGGTGCCAACCCATACAAATCAAAATAAATAATTCCACATGGATCAATCACGTATGCAACCCAATGAGTACCTGGACCAGAACTTCCATTGAGATTGATGATACCAGTCTCAACATGATTTGGTTGTTTTGGTAACTGATCACACATAAAAACACCTCTGAAGTTTTTTATATTTAATCGCGCAGCAGCATCAAGTAAATCAAAATTGGACATGGGAAGTATCAACGAAATGTCCTGGGAAGTCTTAGACCTTTTCCATACCAGGAACGAGGAGTTCCTGGTAGTCTTAGACCTTTCCCTGTTGATTTTTTTTGTAGAAGTTTATATTTCTGTTCCTTTTGCTTTCTTTAATGCCATTCCAGCAGCAGTTCCAACAGTGCCTAACAGTAGCTTTTGCAACAGCTGGAGCTGCAGCGGCTATCAACGCTGGTATAGCTGCGAGAAGTGGAAATACACCACCCATCTTGGCAATGTTGCTAATGGCACCCGCAGACAGATCAAGTTGTATGCCAGTCTTTGACCGTTTGGCGTCATTGAAGTGCCTGAGTTTATGTTCAGTCAATGATAGTTTATTTGGACCACCTGAGATCTGTCCTCGTTTCAGTAATATTTTCATTCCCAAATTCTTTTTTGATACTGATTGTAGCTTTTTAATCTGACCAGGAGTCAGAGAAACATTAACATGATGATATGGCATTATAATATGTTTTCTACTGGAGCATCAATGACACTTATTCGTCCACCAACACCTTCAAGCAACATTGTTTTATCTGAGAGTATAACAGCAGTTGCTCTGTAATCAGCAATAGCTCCTCTTGCCACACAAGCTTGAAAGTGTATATCAACAACAGATTGCCTAACTACATCCAGTGAGAAATAATAGATTGAATACAGTATTGTAAAATCTAGTTGTGATATTTGTAGACCAGAATCAATATTTTGATCACATCCCATGAATGTCATCAAACGATGATATGCACATGCAACATGATTAATTTCAAAATTTACTAATATATCCTCAGCTGGTTCTTGATGTCCATTTATCCTCAGTGAAACTTCGGTTACACCAAGTTTGTCAAATATCATTATACTTTGTGTTTGTGAGTTTACTCATGCAGCATCTTGGAAAGCAATAAATATATAATGCGGCGCAGAAACACTCTGCTGTGATGCAATCCGCCATGTGAATAAACCGTTAATATTACTTTGAACACTATCTGTGGTCATCGTCAACCATGATAATGTTGATTTGCCGCTGCTGTCCATAAAAGAAAGCAGCCATTGTTCTTTGGTTAGTGATGGAGTCATTGTTGGCATCCACAAAGAAGTTTTGTCAGTATTACTTTACCAGCATCACCGACTGGGCACCGAATTGCATCATCGTTGGTAGCTTTTTGTACAAGTACAACTGTATGCTTGGCTCCGAAAATAACCTTTCTGACATTTCTGTAAAATCCAAAGATATGTGACAGTGGAATTACACACGAAAATCTTCTACTTCCATCTTTCAGCATTGATCGATGTGATGTGAATCCTAAGTTGAATTCTGGATTAGCACCATGAACCACCGGCCACACGTCAGCATCGTTGTTATCGGCGAAGTTTCTTGGTCGTCTTACATTATACGGTCTGTTGTCAGGGTAGTCAAAAGTATCCTTCACAAACATCATTGACAGACCAGCTGATCTTGATTTATCTTGCAAGGCCAAGTATCGTCATGGCAACATTGATGTCTTTCTGAATCGATTCAATATTTCTTCCATCAATCATGTATATGGCGCTGTCGAACAACGTCATAATGCCATTATTTACAAAACCAACCCTAACATCAGCTCCATATTCAGTATCATCTGTTTTTAAAATTTCACCCTCTGCTTCAGTAAATGCTTCAGCGGGTAAGAAATATCTACTTGTATCCTGAACTTGTAATTTGATTCTTCCACGCTGATTTGACTGTTGTGCATCATAAGAATAATACTGATAATCACGTATTGATTCATCTTTGAGAACTGGCGCATCCATGTCGAGTGCGGGATCAGATACACACTTGAACATTTTATTATATTTGTTATTGTCTAACACGAAGACCACTTCCTGCTATCAGACTAGCAGTTATATTTTTTTCTTTTTCTGACATGGGTATACCAGCCAACTCTGCTAATTTTTCATTTGCAGCTTGATTTATTATTTTACTAATATTTGTGGGCATTACTTCTGTAGTGGGTAATTTTACTGGCTGAGGTTTTACTGGTTGAGGTTTTCGTCATATTAATCGTGCTAGTCTATCCTTGATTGCCAAGAATGCTTTACTGGCCATATCACCAACAGCACCAATACCTTTATCATGAACAGCATCAATAGCTTTCATTCCCAGTTGCTTTGCAATTGGTATTGCTTTTGGGGCTATCCTTCTAAATAGGCCCTGAACAACATCACCAAGTCCATCTCCGTAGTACGCTTTATATGTAGGTAATCGCGAATTTATCACCTGACCATGGTTGGTCCACGGCGAGAATTATGTATAATCATCTTATTTTCTTGTCACTGATTTAATTGTATACCCTTAATCACTGTGGTAGTCATCGGCGATTTCAGCTATGAGGGCTCGATAAAAACATTAATATCCATGATACCTCCTGTAAATAATCATTGACAAATATCAGCTGTTTCATTAATGATTTCTGGGGAATTATTACCAGCTCGTTTTCCTCCAATGAGGATTTCTAGTCAGTCCACGTCAGCAAGGACATTATCGGGACATTGAGTAATAAGACCACTTCCTCTGTTACCCGTACCAAAACCACTTCCAGCTGCACCGGGTGTAGAATTGTCATCTTTTTTCTCACTTGTTGTTTTGACCAATTGTTCTTGTCGTTGTTGTTGTGGTTGTTGTTGTTGTCATTGTGGTTGTTATGGTTGTCGTTGTTGTTGTAACTGTGCAAGATAATTATCCATTCTCTTAATGAATGCAATATATCTTGTATCATTATTTCGGGCCTGATCAACTCCGTAGTGTAAGCGAAATATCCATTTGTACAAGTTATCATGATTTACATTATCATTAACATACTCGGGTTTCAAAACTTTTTCTCTGTTATCAAAACTTTGCACAGCAAATGCAGATAATTTTTCCATACTATCAAGTGTTTTGTTAGGGTAATATAAGTTTCGGTAAATTTATCAGTTATTTCAATTCTCTCTTTTGCTTGTTCTTGTTCTGTTTCTTGTTCTTGTTCTGGTTTTGGTATACTATCCTTTATATCACCTGTTTTAGCACGAGTTTGGTCAATACCTTTAAGTATTTCTTGCATTGGTTGAGCAGCAGCTATTTCCCCCGGAAGTTCTCTTAGAATCTTTTTTGTTTTCTTAGTTCTTTCTGCTATTTTTCCAGTTGCTCTATTGGTTTGCTCTAACGTAGAAAGAAGACCTTTGGTAGTCTGTGTAACTCTTTCGTTGGCCTTCGTAACCGGTTTAAATAAATGTTCTGCACCTTCTGTAAACTCCACCAGAGACTCCTGACGCGCTTGTAGTTGCTGCTTGACAGGGAGATATTTTTTAATTGCCTCTAGTCGCTGTCAAGCTAGTTTAGCTGTGTGAGATTCCATTATTGATAAAATAATGATTTAATTATACTACACCCACACAGTAGCAGGGAGGGTGATTAATTCTCTCCATGAGTACCTGACGAGTAAATGATAAGCTACAAAAATTGCAAAAAAATTGGGAAATAAATTCCAAATATCAGCAACATAGATTTGCTAGTAAAATCAGGAAAATTATTGAAAAGCTAGAGGGGTTGGTTGGAGTTTATTAGCGTAATTTTATATATTTCGTAGTTTTCTGCAGGAAACTTTATTTTTACAATTCCAGGGTATCTCAGTTAGAGTCTGTTCACCCTCCCTGCTGCTATTGGAGTTTAAGAAGAATATCAGAGATAGTTTTAGTATTCAGAAAGTGTTTAGTACTTGGTTTTTTAGTATTCAGTCTCAGTACTCAGAGATAGTTTTGGTACTCAGATAGTCTCAGTACTCAGAAATAGTTTTAGTACTTGGAGATAGTACTCAGAAGTAGTTTTAGTACTCAGAGATAGTTTTAGTATTCAGTTTTTACTACTTGGTATAATACTCAGATATTCCCAGTACTCAGAGATAGTTTCAGTACTCAGATAGTTTTAGTACTTGGAGATAGTTTTAGTACTCAGGGATAGTTTTAGTACTTGGAGATAGTTTTGTACTCTGAAATAGTTTTAGTACTTGGAGATAGTTTTGAACTCAGAAATAGTTTTAGTACTTGGAGATAGTTTTGTACTCTGAAATAGTTTTAGTACTTGGAGATAGTTTTGTACTCAGAAATAGTTTTAGTACTTGGAGATAGTTTTAGTACTCAGTTTTTAGTACTTGGTTTAATACTCAGATAGTCTCAGTACTCAGATAGTTTTAGTACTTGGAGATAGTTTTAGTACTCAGAAATAGTTTTAGTACTCATAGTTTTAGTACTCAGTTTTTAGTACTTGGTTTAATACTCAGATAGTCTCAGTATTCAGAGACAGTTTCAGTACTCAGATAGTTTTAGTACTTGGAGATAGTTTTAGTACTCAGGGATAGTTTTAGTACTCAGAGATAGTTTTAGTACTCAGTTTTTAGTACTTGGTTTAATACTCAGATAGTCTCAGTACTCAGAGATAGTTTCAGTACTCAGATAGTTTTAGTACTTGGAGATAGTTTTAGTACTCAGGGATAGTTTTAGTACTTGGAGATAGTTTTGTACTTAGAAATAGTTTTAGTACTCACAGATAGTTTCAGTACTCAGATAGTTTTAGTACTTGGAGATAGTTTTAGTACTCAGGGATAGTTTTAGTACTTGGAGATAGTTTTGTACTCAGAAATAGTTTTAGTACTTGGAGATAGTTTTGTACTCAGAAATAGTTTTAGTACTTGGAGATAGTTTTAGTACTCAGAAATAGTTTTAGTACTTGGAGATAGTTTTAGCACTCAGTTTTTAGTACTTGGTTTAATACTCAGATAGTCTCAGTACTCAGAGACAGTTTCAGTACTCAGATAGTTTTAGTACTTAGAGATAGTTTTAGTACTCAGAAATAGTTTTAGTACTCAGAGACAGTTTCAGTACTCAGATAGTTTTAGTACTTGGAGATAGTTTTGTACTCAGAAATAGTTTTAGTACTTGGAGATAGTTTTGTACTCAGAAATAGTTTTAGTACTTGGAGATAGTTTTAGTACTCAGGGATAGTTTTAGTACTCAGAGATAGTTTTAGTACTCAGTTTTTAGTACTTGGTTTAATATTCAGATAGTCTCAGTACTCAGACAGTTTCAGTACTCAGATAGTTTTAGTACTTGGAGAGAGTTTTAGTACTCAGGGATAGTTTTAGTACTCAGAGATAGTTTTAGTACTCAGTTTTTAGTACTTGGTTTAATACTCAGATAGTCTCAGTACTCAGAGATAGTTTCAGTATTCAGATAGTTTTAGTACTTGGAGATAGTTTTAGTACTCAGAGAGAGTTTTAGTACTCAGTTTTTAGTACTTGGTTTAATACTCAGATAGTCTCAGTACTCAGAGATAGTTTCAGTATTCAGATAGTTTTAGTACTTGGAGATAGTTTTAGTACTCAGGGATAGTTTTAGTACTTGGAGATAGTTTTACTACTAAGAGACAGTTTCAATACCCAGCAGTTTACTGAAAAGAAAAGGACAGAAGGAACAGACTTTTTTATAATGGATTCCTGGAAATACATTTTTACTAAATGTATGTCAATGTGGTCAAGTAGGTGCATTTAGTTTGATTAAATATTAATTGTTGTTCAGAGATTTCATACAAAAATAGTTTAACCAAAATCTGTTTGGTCCTGATTGTTGAATGCTGTCTGCTTTAAATGTAATCAGAAACTTACAGACAAAAATCATTGATCACCATGGACTTGTACAATTATGACCAGGTACTAAACTTGGTCAAGAAAAGAGGATATCAGGTCTATTGTAACAAGAACAGGATAGTACAAATTTGTTTTGAACACATGCTGCTTTGATCGTGACATTACAGTGCAGCATTCATTCTTGTTTCTGCTGGATCACTCCTTTAGGCTGACCACTTCCAAAGATGCCAATATAATTTAAATTGATTTAGCCATATGTGTTTTTTTGGTTGTGTAAATAATGACCTTCCAAAGGAATATGGCTGTATGAAGATCGAAATAATGTGAATAATTGCCATTTAAAGGTAGGTATAATCAAATTATAGTAATATGTCACCCATTTTTGTTGTTGTTGTTATAGGGTTTAACGCCAGTTTTCAGCACAAGATAGGCTATACATGGCAGCTAGTATTAATGGTGAAGGAAGAACCCGGGAAAACCCCAGAAAGAACCACCAACCCACTAGAAGCTACTGGCAAGCTTTCTCACATACCCACATTGGCCAAGCCCGAGACTCGAACCCACGCAGACAGAGGTGAAATGGCAGTGATCCGTAATGGTGAGCGCTTTAGACCACTTGGCCACTCAGGGCCCACACCCATTTTTGAAACAGTTCTGAATGCCTGCATGACATATATGCCTTTACTATAGTAGGGGCAGCAGTCCCTTTGAGGGAATCTAATTATCGTTACCAAAAAAGTCATTTCAGTTTGATTTTACCTGTATACTTGTGCACTATGTGTTACGAGTCTATGCTCTTAAAATAAGTAACAGAAAAGAGCGAAGACAACAAGCATTGTAAAATTTAACAAATAATTTATTTCCCTAGAATACAAAGTGAAAAATTAAGAAAAAAGAACTTATGGTTTTATGAATTAAATCCAAAAATAATCGAAGAATTAAAATAGAAGTCCTAGTAATAAAAGGTCCTGAATGAAACTGAGTTCGAGTCCCGATGAAATCCGAAATTGAAGGCAGTGATGTCTGTTGTGGTCAGCGAAGTGCTGCTGTGTCAACAGTCTCTTGTTGAATGACAGAAAACATTATTCCAGTTTTGAATTAAGTATAACTTCCAATAAATGTCTTTATCCAAGAATTTTGTCAGAGAACTTTTGTATTTCCAGGGAAAATAATCACTTGAATTCAACAATTTGAAGAAAATAAAATTCAACCCAGACTAGTCACAACATAATACAACTTAATGTGTCAAGTGTTTTAAACCCCACTGAATAAACCTTTATCAAAACAACAGTTATATGACTAATTAAGACACAAAACAGATGCCCGGATGAGGGTCAAAAGTTCATTCTTCTGGAAAAAATAGAAGTTTGTACCAATTGATATATGCTACTTGTCACGTAGTCCAGGTATGACCTTGACTCAATGATTCTTACTCTGAGAAAGATATAAAAAAAAAATTTAAAAAGTTGTTTACCAAAACTGTCACTGGTTTTGGAACAAGGTCAGGAACTAGATACAATGTTAGTTGTTTACGTCAATGAAATAAAAAATAAAATAAAAAAAAGTCAATCAAGTCAAACAGAACTGAACTCAACTTTTGGACAATGTCAAATCCAGTAAACAGTGTTACATTACAATAGCATGTAATGGAATTAAAAAATTTAGAACAAACAAACAATAAATTAAATATACATATGTTTCAGGGAGAGTGAAAGAACTTCAGCAGCGGCGTATTCTAGATGAGCCTGCCAGGCGAAGGAGACAGAGGAAAGCACTAGAAGCTTTGGAACAGGACAATTTCCAGGATGATCCACATGCAGATTTGAAAATGAACAAGAAAGCTCCCAAATTTGAGGAGTCCATTGAGATAGGGAATATAGGTATACAATTTTAGACTGGAGAGTGGTGTGTACCATGGCATTGACAGTGGAGTTAGGCTTTATCAAAGTACATCATTGTTTGGTTTATCCCTAACACAGTGTAGCAAGATATAGACAGGGGAGTCAGACCTTATCAAAGTACATCAGTTTGGTTTATCCCTAACACAGTGTAGCATGTTACAGACAAGGGAGTTAGACCTTATCAAAGTACATCATTGTTTGGTTTATCCCTAACACAGTGTAGCAAGATATAGACAGGGGAGTTAGGCCTTATCAGAGTACATCATTGTTTGGTTTATCCCTAACACAGTGTAGCAAGTTATAGACAGGGGAGTTAGACCTTATCAGAGAGCATTATTGTTTGGTTTATCCTATAGCAGTGTTCCATGTCATAGACAGGGGTGGGGTTTAGGCCTTTACAAAGTGCATTATCACTTGGTTTATCCCTAACACAGTGCACTATGTCATAGACAGGGGAGTTAGACCTTATCAAAGTACATTATTGCTTGGTTTATCCCTAATACATTGTACCCTCAGAACCTTTTTGATTTCATACTGTGAAGGAAAAGGAATATTCTCAGGGCAAAAGGATAAGGCATGTTCTAAGGGCAAAATGATAAGGCATGCTGTAAGGGCAAAAGGATAAGGCATTTTCTAAGGCCAACAGGATAAGGCATGCTCTAAAAACAAATGGATAAGGCATGTTCTAAGGGCAAAAGGATAAAGCTTGTTCCAAGGGCAAAAGGAGAAGGCAAGCTATAAGGGCAATAGGATAAGGCATTTTCTAAGGGTAAAAGGATAAGGCATGTTCTAAGGGCAAAAATAATAAGGCTTGTTCTAAGGGCAAAAGGATAAAGCATGTTCTAAAGGCAAAATGAGGCGTGTTCTAAGGGCAAAAGGATAAAGCTTGTTCTAAGGGCAAAAGGATAAGGCTTGTTCTATGGGCAAAATGATAAGGCATGCTCTGAGGGCAAAAGGATAAGAATGTTCTAAGGGCAAAAGGACACATCACAAAATATTTAGGAAACAGTCATGTTATTTTGAAATAATCTTTACTTCCAAAATGGAATATTTTTTTGCCATAATTGTTGGTTTTGACAACTTGACCCTCACTTTTGGCACTCTACTGTATAACTACCATGGCATCAAAGAATTCCAAAATCAATAATTATTTGATGGAAGTAAACACATTTTTAAGGTTAAATAACCAGAAAAATTAAGTTACTTTTGTTTTTGTATTTGTTTTATGTGCACAAAATTGGACAAAAAAAATCACCATACTAAATTTTCAGTTATATGATATGTGTTATATCAACCATATGTCTGCACTTATAAGTTGCAAGCTGAATAGATCCTGATCTGCCATTGCACAATACACAAGCAAATCAGGGCCTTTGTTGTTTGTTCTACTGATTATGCCTAACAGACTGGCTAGACTCAGATCTGGCAGTGCATTATGCAATGACCGATCTGAGTGTGTGCAGTTTGCAGCTGGACACGAGTTGTGAGAATACATGGTACATATATTAAATTAAATGTACATCAAGTAGGTGGGGCTTATTTATGCGTCTTTTCAGCAATCCTATTCAAACTTGCTTGAATAGCATGTTTAGTATTTTTTTATACATTTAAAATGTTTTGTTCATTGATATTTTTGTAGTTTATAGTTTTTGTAGTTTATATATTGCATTCATTATTGCTTTGTAGTAACAATCTGCACTTTACTTTCACATTTCCATGATGAAATAGGAGTGCAAAATATTTGTCATGAAATATACAATTGATAGAACTGCAAGACTTGTCAAGAGAATATTGGATGTGTAAGATAAAAATAGAATTACAATTATGTATGATAAAAATAGAATTACAAGACTTGTCAAGTGAATAATAGGTGTGTTAAATAAAAATAGAACAACAAGATTTGTCAGGAGGTTAATGGGTGTGTTGTTATGTATATGTAATTTAATTATTTGTTTGTTAGTTTTAAATTTTTTTATTTTATTCCATTACATGTTATTGTAATGATAACTTTGTCTACTGGATTTGATATTTTTTTTATATAGAAATTCAGTTCAGTTTTGTTTGTCCTGATAAACAGCCAGTAGTAGAAACATTGTATCTAGTTGCTGACCTTGATTCAGAACTAGTAAGGCTTTTGGTAAACAACTTTTTTTAAAAATTTGTTTTCCCAGAGTAAAACCCATTGATTTCAGTTAAGGCTATACTGAATACGTGATGTTAGGTGTAACAAATTTCTACATTGTTCTAGAAAAATAACCACGTGACCCTCATACGGGAATCTGTTTTGCATCTTAACTTACTGTATAACTGTTTTCTTCATAAGAGATAGTTCAGTTGGGCTTTAAATCTTTGACACTTAAAGGTGTTTTGTTGTGACCAGTTTGAGTTGAATTTTTTTTATTTTATGGAATTAGTGATTCTTTCCCTGGAAAATACTAGTGCTCATACAGAATTCTTGGACAAAGACATTTATCAAAATTTATTCATAATTCCAAACTGGAATATTATTTTCTTTGATTCAACAAAGGAACTGTTGACACAACAACACTATGAAGGTTGCAACAGATGTCATCACCTCCATTTTGAATTTCATTGGGACTCGAACTCAGATTCATTTAGGACTTTTTAATAATAGGACTTCTGTCTTTTAATTCTTGGATTATTTTTGGATTTGATTCGAAAACCGTAAGTTCTTTTTCTCATTTTTACTTTTGTTTTCTAGGGAAATAAATTATTTGTTAAATTTTACAAAGCTTGTTGTCTTCACTCTTTTCTTGTTACTTCTTGTATGAGCCTAGACATGTAACAGTGTAAAATAAAAATAGAACAACAAGACTTGTCAAGTGAATAATGTGTGTGTATGATAAAAATAGAATTATATGACTTGTTAAGTGAATAATGAATGTATAAGATAAAAATAAAACTACAAGACTTTTCAAGTGAATAAAGTGTGTGTATGATAAAAACTAGAACTACAAGACTTGTCAAGTGAATAATGAATGTGTAAGATAAAGACTAGAACTACAAGACTTGTCAAGTAAATAATGAATATGTAAGATAAAAACTAGAACTACAAGACTTGTCAAGTGAATAATGAATGTGTAAGATAAAGACTAGAACTACAAGACTTGTCAAGTAAATGATGAATGTGTAAGATAAAATCTCAAACTACAAGACTTATCAAGTGAATAATGAATGTGTAAGATAAAAACTAGAACTACAAGACTTGTCAAGAGAATAATGAATGTGATAAAAACTAGAACTACAAAACTTGTCAAGTGAATAATGGTTATGTAAGATAGAAATAGAATTACAAAACTTGTCAAGTGAATGATGGGTGTGTAAGATAAAAATAGAATTACAAGATTTGTTCAGTGAATAATGGGTTTGTAAGATAAAAAAATTTGAAATGGTTGTCTGATGCTAACTCTTCCTTGAATTTTTAAAACTTTATTTGATATGTTTTGTTTGCTGTGGCATGATTTAGTTTGTAATTTCTTGGATATGTATTGTCTGCTGTGACATGATTTAGTTTGTAGTATGTTGGATATGTTTTGTCAGCTGTGATATGAATTGGTCTGTAATTCCATGGTTATATGTTGCCTGTTGTGTTATGAATTGGTTTGTAATTAATGTATGCAAAAGTAACAAGAGGAAGAGAATATGATGGTTTGTGAGTAGACACTGAAGGTTTGTGAATAAAATATATGAAGTTTACTAAATGAAACTCAATAGTTTGTATTAAAGAATTTATAATTGAGTTATTTTGAATTTTATTATGATCAATAAATCATTTTTTACTATAGGCCAAATCAGCAGTGCCAAGAAGAAGAAAAAAAACAGAACTGAGTATTTTAAATATCGCCTAAAGAAGAGTTTTGCTGCTCTCATTGAGGAAGAGGTAAATAGCCATTTTATTATCTCCACCATCCCAGTGTAGTTATCATGTTTGACTGTCTGTTCATAAGCATGGTCATCTCTGGAACACAACTACAAACAGTTGAAGGTTTCAAGGTATTTCAACCATGTTTGATGAGATACTTGTCAAACAAGTTGCCTGGAAGTGCCAGTGAGACACATGTCAAGCAAGTTGCCTGGAAGTGCCAGTGAGACACATATCAAGCAAGTTGCCTCAAAGTGCCAGATAGAGACATGTCAAGCAAGTTGCCTGAAAGTGCCAGTGAGACACATGTCAAGCAAGTTGCCTGGAAGTGCTAGTGAGACACATGCATACATGCCAACCATTATGCTTCAGCCATAATCATTATGCTTTTTTCTCCAAATTATGCATTATGCTTGACTGTATATTAAGTATGCCATTTTTGTCACATTAAATAATAAAATAAAAAATAAAACAATAAAAAGTTGTTTTCGTCATTTTTATTAACATCTTTTTAATTCCACTGATACGAATTTTAGAATATTCTTAAAAAGGTGACTGCTTCATGAGAACAGTGTAAAAGAACTTTCCTTATTTGCTATTTATAAAAACTGTATATATGACCCATTTCCAAGGAAACAGACATGTTTCTTCAAATCTGAACCTTGCCTCACAAGTTCATGTCATTGATAATTTAATTAAGTTTTGAACCAGTCTGCACTTTTAAAGAAATTGGTGCCAGATGTTAAGGAAAACGCTTTACGGTGTGAGTTGTGGATATTATATAATGGAAAATGTAAGAGCAGATGGATCTTTTCAAACTTCAAAACATGTCAGATCAGATAAAATGACAAATCAACACCTCTTTACAAACTTCAAAAGAAGTATATGAGAGTAATGTAATACAGCAATCTGAGCATCTGACATCATTGAGGTTTCTGGTTCATGATAATTCAGTGAAATTTACACATGTGGAATAGTTAATGAGTGCTGAATATAAATAATTTTTCAGTATATTTTGTGCTTGTTTTCTGGTTCTAATCCATATTGATTTTGTCCTTTGTGATGAACTGCAGAACCAGGTTAGTAGTAAAAATGTATCTTATATTCATACATGCTATAATTCAGGCATATAATATAGAGATTATACTTTTTACACCCAGACTGCATTTTATTGCATCTCATAATAGCAATAATTATGCTTATACCTCACGGGGGGGTTGGCATGGATGCACATGTCAAGCAAGTTGCCTGGAAATGCCAGTGAGACACATGTTCAGCAAGTTGCCTGGAAGTACCAGTTATACTTAGACTTTTCAGCATTAGTTATTTATGTTACCATAGAAACAAGTTATAGTATAAATAGTATACAGGAGAATCATAAGTGGCATATAGTGTACATCAAAACTTGTATAAATTCAAGCACTTAGAACTATTTTTCTTTCATTTTTTTAGATTGTTATAAATTGCATTTTTTTCTCTTTCTATAAGGTAGAGCTTGTCATATTTTGATTTTGTCCATCCATCCTTCATTTCCACATAGTAACTCAAACTGTCTACAATCTACAATAACCAAACTTTGCAAATGACTTTCACTTGGGGTAAGGAAATGCCATATTTGGGGTCTAAAGGTCAAGGTCATTGCACAATAACTTGAGAGTTCTCCACAATCTACAGTTAAAAAACCAAATGGATAGCTTATACTTATTGCAGTAAATAACCATATTGATTTTCAAAAGGTCACGGTCACTTTGACTGAAAGAAGCAAAAGGGTTTCTGCACAATAACTTAAGTTCTCTACCATCTACAGTTACAAACTTTGCAGATTGCTTCCACTTGGGGTAAGGAAGAACCATTTTGATCTCAGGGTCAAAATTCAAGGTCAGTATGACTGAAAGAAGAATGGTTTCCACACAATAATTTAAGCTCTCTTCCATATATATATATATATATATATATATATATATATATATATATATATATATATATATATATATATATATATATATATATGTGCATTTTGCATTCACAAAATACCCTATCCGATATTAAAAATATACTTAGTTCCACACCACAGAGTAAAATACCCCATCAAATATTGAAAAATTTATTTGGTGGGTGCCTTGCAGTTGGGTAAGCAAGAATTATATCACTTTTGGGGTGAAAAGATCAATGGTCAAAGTTACTGTGGCTTAAAGAATAAAAGTGGTTTTGCACGATGATATTATTTCTACATCACATGCAACTAACAATCTTTGTGAATTTTCTTGCAACTGTGGTAAGGAAGAAGCCTGCTGATGTTGGGATCAACGGTCAGGGTCACTTGGACTGAAAGAATAAAAACGGTTTCTGCACATATTTTATTTAGTTCTTGACCACATACCTTCATCAAATTTTGTGGATAACTTAAAAGTTGGATAAGAAAGATGCATATTGATTTTGGGATTAAAGGTCGAGGTCATTGTTACTGAAAAAAGAAAACTGTTTTCTGCATAATAGCACTAGATCTCAGCAATGTACATTCACCAAAATTTATGGAGGGTTTGTATCTTGCCATTGTGACTAAAAAGAAAAATTAGTTATGCAACTTTTGTTTCTGATTAAGTGCCTTGACCAAACTTTGTAGATGATTTTGTACTTAGAATAATAAAGAAACTTATACTTCTAGGGTAGATCAGAGGTCATAGCAAGTCTCATAAGAAAACAATGGTTTCTGCACATTAAGTTTAATGCAAGACTGCATACCTTGGCCAAAGGTTGATGTCATTGAGACCCATTTATTTAGTAATCACCAGAGTGAACCATATTGTGTCTTCACAGAGCACTGTTAAACATGGGACAGGTGTATAATGTACATTACCCTACTAGTGTCTTCACAGAGCACTGTTAACTATGGGACAGGTGTATAATGTACATTACCCTACTAGTGCCTACACAGAGCACTATTAAACATGGGACAGGTGTATAATGTACATTACCCTACTAGTGCCTACACAGAGCACTATTAAACATGGGACAAGTGTATAATTAAATAATGTACATTACCCTACTAGTAACTTCACAGAGCACTATTAAACATGGGACAGGTTTATAATGTACTTTACTAGTGCCTACACAGAGCACTATTAAACATGGGACAGGCGTATAATGTACATTACCCTACTAGTGTCTTCGCAGAGCACTGTTAACTATGGGACAGATGTATAATGCACTTTACTAATGCCTACACAGAGCACTATTAAACATCTGACGGGTGTATAATGTACATTACCCTACTAGTGCCTACACAGAGCACTATTAAACATGGGACAGGTGTATAGTGTACTTTACTAGTGCCTACACAGGGCCTATTAAACATGGGACAGGTGTATAATGTACATTACCCTACTAATGTCTTTACAGAGCAATGGGGCAGGTTGATAATGTACTTTACTAGTGCCTACAAAGAGCACTATTAAACATGGGGCAGGTTGATAATGTGCTTTACTAGTGCCTACAAAGAGCACTATTAAACATGGAGCAGGTTGATAATGTCACAGAATAAGGCAAGAAATAACTTGGTTTTGCCTTAGATCTATTTTTCACCTTTATTCATTGTGCAGACGTACAACGTTGCCTGGGGTGAATCATTGTTTCTCCAGGTGAGCGATTCTGAAACTATATGCGACGAGAGTCATGAAAGGCATGGTATACATGAGTATTTGACCATGACTATTATTCACTCCCCTATGGATTTAAGGTTGATTCATTTCAAACTGTGGCACAGGTCATTTGGATTTTGTCAGGGAGTGAACGTTCTCCATTATGTTCTCTGGCCATAGGGGTAAGTGTTAAATTTATATTTTATTTGATTTACAAAACCTATTCTCGTTTGTATGTCATATCGGGTAATGAAGCCTTTTACATTGCGAACTTTGCTATTACAGTTGAATTTATGAGTCTAGCAGTTTAATTCAGAACCCATTATTATAACCAGTTTGGTTTTATTGTAGCTGTTTAGGGCAGACGGTAGCTGTTTAGGGGTGGGCGTAGCTGTCCACAGAGTGGCGTGCTGTCTGTTTAAGTTTGAGAGTAGCTGTCCATAGTGCAGTGTGCTGTCCGTACGTATATGTATATGTAAGATTATACATGTGGTGGAACCATGAATATAGACGTAACCAATACAAGGGTGCTGGGTGCTGTCTGTACGTATAAGTACTTGTGGTGGATCCGTGAAGGGTGGGAGCGGTCGATAAATGTGCGCCAATCCAAGGATCCGGTGAAACTGTGTGGTGTAACAGTTTGTGAATTGTATGACTGTTCAAGTTTTACAGTGATATGTTTGTTTCAATTGATTGTGGTTTCAATTGAGTACAATATTGTTTGCATTACATGAGATTATGTGAATCTCGCTTTCATTGTTACATTACATGAGATTATGTGAATCGCGCTTTTTGTATTGCATTACATGAGATTATGTGAATCTCGCTTTCATAGCATTCATTGTTTATTTGAAACTTAATGTATTACATGCGTGAGATTATGTGAATCTCGCTTACATTGCGTGATATTAGTGGAAACATTTTTGCGGTCCATGAGGTTATTTGAACCTCGCTTTTTCATGCTAGAGGTATATGAATCATATTTTTGTATTTTTGTTTCTTTCTTTTCATTTCGTGAATGTGTGTAGAGTGATTGGATCAATCGTATGATAGGAGTGGGAGAGATTCAGTGCATTTGTACTATATACATATATATACTTAGTAATTCATTTTATAAATTTCCATCATCCATCACATTGTGTTTGTGTTGTTCATTTAATCCAAGAAAAGAAACCCACTCGGTTTCAATTCTGTTACAGATAATGTACTTTACTAGTGCCTACAAAGAGCACTATTAAACATGAGACAGGTGTATAATGTACTTTACTAGTGCCTACAAAGAGCACTATTAAACATGGGGCAGGTGTATAATGTACTCTACTAGTGACTACAAAGAGCACTGTTAAACATAAGACAGGTGTATAATGTACTTTACTAGTGGCTACAAAGGGCACTATTAAACATGGGGCAGGTGTATAATGTACTTTACTAGTGGCTACAAAGAGCACTATTAAACATGGGGCAGGTGTATAATGTACTTTACTAGTGGCTACAAAGGGCACTATTAAACATGGGGCAGGTGTATAATGTACTTTACTAGTGGCTACAAAGAGCACTAATAAACATGGGGCAGGTGTATAATGTACTTTACTAGTGCCTACAAAGAGCACTATTCAACATGGGGCAGGTGTATAATGTACTTTACTAGTGGCTACAAAGAGCACTATTCAACATGGGACAGGTGTATAATGTACTTTACTAGTGCCACCAAAGAACACTATTAAACATGGGGCAGGTGTATAATGTACTTTACTAGTGCCTACAAAGAGCACTATTAAACATGGGGCAGGTGTATAATGTACTTTACTAGTGCCTACAAAGAGCACTATTCAACATGGGGCAGGTGTATAATGTACTTTACTAGTGGTTACAAAGAGCACTATTCAACATGGGGCAGGTGTATAATGTACTTTACTAGTGGCTACAAAGAGCACTATTCAACATGGGGCAGGTGTATAATGTACTTTACTAGTGGCTACAAAGAGCACTATTAAACATGGGGCAGGTGTATAATGTACTTTACTAGTGGCTACAAAGAGCACTATTAAACATGGGGCAGGTGTATAATGTACACAGTACTTTATTTATTCATAAAGACATTTTTGTAGAATGCCAGGGACTTGTACATGCTTGGAATTGGAAACTGTCACCTCACATATCATGTCACATTCACTCTACGTCTCATGTGAAGTTACCAGTTACTTTTTGTTGCTAGTTTTATGCATGAAGCTAAGTGCTGACATGTATTTGGCCATTTTTAATAACTATTTAAATTGTATAAAATAAAATACACAATTATTGAAATTTCAACTAATGAACAAGCGCTTGTGTTTATTAACATTATATAAATTATGTCCTTTAATATATTGTAGGGGAAAGGTCATTTTGTATAGAAAGTTATCTTATCTAATAAAAGACAAGTCTTCATGATTTGAAGTACTTTTAATTTTGACCACTATTAACCAAAACGTAAAAGTCGCTTACAAAGCAACTTCTGGAATGTACCCTTTGGAATTTTTAAATAAGGGCTAACACTTGTGCATTTCTAAATTAAAAGTTTTAGATTAAAAAATGTTACTGTGTTGAATGATTTCACTGCACTTTATGTCTATTCATTTTTTTTCACTCTCAAATAACTTGCTAGATTTGGTCAGTACACATTATCTCGTTGAGGCATTGTTATGTCAGTGCACATTATCTCATTTGGGGCATTGTATGTCAATACACATTTTGTCATTGAGGCATTATGTCAATACACATTATCTCATTAGGACATTGTTATATCAGTACACATTATCTCATTGAGGCATTGTTATATCAATACACATTATCTCATGGGGGCATTGTTATATCAATACACATTATTTCATGGGGGCATTGTTATATCAATACATTATCTCATGGGGGAATTGTTATATCAATACACATTATCTCATGGGGGAATTGTTATATCAATACACATTATTTCATGAGGGCATTGTTATATCAATACACATTATCTCATGGAGGCATTGTTATATCAATACACATTATCTCATGGGGGAATTGTTATATCAATACACATTATCTCATGGGGGAATTGTTATATCAATACACATTATCTCATTGGGACATTGTTATATCAGTACACATTATCTCATGGGGGCATTGTTATATCAATACACATTATTTCATGAGGGCATTGTTATGTTAATACACATTATCTCATGAGGGAATTGTTATATCAATACACATTATCTCATGGGGGAATTGTTATATCAATACACACTATTTCATGGGGGAATTGTTATATCAATACACATTATTTCATGGGGGAATTGTTATATCAATACACATTATCTCATGGGGGAATTGTTATATCAATACACATTATTTCATGGGGGAATTGTTATATCAATACACATTATTTCATGGGGGAATTGTTATATCAATACACATTATCTCATGGGGGAATTGCTATGTTAATACACGTTATCTCATGGGGGCATTGTTACGTTAATACACATATCTTACTGCGCATTGTTATGTCATTTGGAGTTTCTAATCCTTCATGTTCAAGTCTTTGTAAATACTAGTCCTAATGCCATTTTCAATTTTATTGCAGCAAATGTTAAGCACAGATCCACCCAATTACTTCAGTGCCTCCACTCCTCCATCAAAGTTCCCAGAGAGACATTTCTGTGCAGTGTGTGGATATCCTTTATGATTATTTATTCATGCATACAGTACTCATGATAATGCTGTGTATAACTCCATAGAGTATGCTGCCTTATAATGGGTTGAAGTTTATGTGTATGACAGCCACAGAGTACACTGCCTTATAATGGTTAGGGTTTATGTGTTTGACAGCCACAGAGTATGCTGCCATATAATGGGTTGAGGTTTATGTGTATGACAGCCATAGAGTATACTGCCTTATAATGGGTTAGGGTTTATGTGTACAACAGCCATAGAGTACACTGTCTTATAATGGGTTGAGGTTTATGTGTATGACAGTTATAGAGTACACTGCCTTATAATGGGATGGAATTTATGTGTATGACAGCCATTGAGTACGCTGCCTTATAATGGGATGGAGTTTATGTGTATGACAGCCACAGAGTACACTGCCTTATAATGGGTTAGGGTTTATGTGTATGACAGCCATGGAGTACACTGCCTTATGATGGGTTAGGGTTTATGTGTATGACAGCCATGGAGTACACTGCCTTATGATGGGTTAGGGTTTATGTGTATGACAGCCACAGAGTATACTGCCTTATAATGGGATGGGGTTTATGTGTATGACAGCCATAGAGTATACTGCCTTACAATGGGTTAGGGTTTATGTGTATGACAGTCATAGAGTATACTGCCTTATAATGCGATGGAGTTTTGGGGTTTATGTGTATGACAGCCATAGAGTATACTGCCTTATAATGGGATGGAGTTTATGTGTATGACAGCCATAGAGTATACTGCCTTATAATGAAGCACAATATATTATTTTACTGCCACATATTGAAATGGGATACCTGACCATACATGACTTATACAGGAACTGTGTTATAAAGAAATGGGATACATGGCTATACTTGCCTTACAACTTGAACCGTGTTATAATTAAATGGGATCCATTACCACACTTGCCTTATAACAGGAACCGTGTTATAATTAAATGGGATTTGTAACCATATCTGCTTATAACAGAAACTAGTGTTATAATTAAATGGGATCCATAACCATATTTGCTTATATCAGGAGCTGTGCTATAATGAAGAGCATTATAATGAGGGAGGGCTGTACTTCACATATTCAGTTGTGTTAAACTTTTTCGGACACTGTTAAGCATATGAAGCTGTAAGATTTGTTCAATGAGAAACTCTCTTGTCCTCAGCACAGTTTTGTTATGGTTATAATGGAAGCAGCAGGATTTCTTCTTCAAAAAAAGACTGCATAATTAAAATAGCTTTTAAAAAGAAATAGAGTAAAACTTATATTAGTGGAAACCTATATAAAGAACACCTGCTTAAAAAGGACATTACTTGTTAGTCCCATCTGTTATAAGCTTGCTCATTTTGAAGGACACTCGTCCATTAAGGACAGTTTTTGGTAGTCACTTGAGGGTTCTTTATCGATAGGTTGTACTGTCATAATCTTTTGCAAATCCTTTGAGTGATAATTGGTTTAATTAACTCTGTCTGCAGCTTGTCATTTTCATTACTTGATTGGCTAAACTTAATCACATTTCTTCATTATTTGCCACCATTCAGTAGATAATTTAAATTTTTAACATTGATAATGAGTGACTTGTCATAAGGATTGGAACTACAGCATTGAACTTTGGAGTTTGATTTTCATGGAACATACTAATGGCTGTCTGGGATTTGAACTACAGGGTTGAACTTTGAGTTTGATTTTATAGGGACATACTAATCGCTGTCTGGGATTGGAACTACAGGGGTTGAACTTTGGAGTTTGATTTTATAGGAACATATTAATGTCTGTCTGGGATTGGAACTACATGGTTGAGTTTGTTTGGTTTTATAGGAACATACTAACAGCTGTCATGGATTGGACTACAGGGTTGAACTTTGAAGTTTGATTTTATAGGAACATACTAATGGCTGTCAGGAATTGGACTATAGGGTTGAACTTTGGAGTTTGATTTTATAGGAACATACTAATGGCTGTCAGGAATTGGACTATAGGGTTGAACTTTGGAGTTTGATTTTATGAGAACATACTAACAGCTGTCAGGGATTGGACTACAGGCTTGAACTTTGGAGTTTGATTTTATAGGAACATACTAACTACTGCTTTTAATTAGTACACATTTTGATTCAGTATTCTTTTTAATCATTTTCAAGTTAAGTAAAATTTCGTTAAAGACAAAATTCAAACTATTCATATTATCTCTACTGAGCTTTTATATCAACAGTATTTAAAGACTTGTACATAAGATATGAAGGCAGTTAAAATGCAAACTATGCATACAGACATTAACATGCAAACCATGCATATAGACATTAACATGCAAACCATGCATATAGACATTAACATGCAAACCATGCATATAGACATTAACATGCAAACCATGCATATAGACATTAAAATGCAACCCATGCATATAGACATTAACATGCAAACCATGCATATAGACATTAACATGCAAACCATGCATATAGACATTAAAATGCAAACCATGCATATAGACATTAACAAGCAAACCATGCATATAGACATTAAAATGCAAACCATGCATATAGACATTAACATGCAAACCATGCATATAGACATTAACATGCAAACCATGCATATAGACATTAACATGCAAACCATGCATATAGACATTAACAAGCAAACCATGCGTACAGACATTAACATGCAAACCATGCATACAGACATTAAAATGCAAACCATGCATACAGACATTAACATGCATATCATATGGTAAGACTCACACACACATATATATATATGAAAATTTACAAATTACTTAAAGGGGCCCCGAGTGGCCAAGTGGTCTAAAGCGCTCTCCATTACGGATCACTCCATCTCACCTCTGTCTGCGTGGGTTCGAGTCTAGGATTCGGCGAAAGTGGATATGTGAGAAAGCTTGCCAGTAGCTTCTCGTGGGTCGGGGGTTCTTTCCGGGGATTTCCCGGTTTCTTCCTCCACCATTAATACTGGCCGCCATGTATAGCCTATCGTGTGCTGAAAAATGGCGTTAAGCCCCACAACAACAACAACAACAACAACAACAAATTACCTAAATGACATAATAAACAAGAAAGAGACTATATAGTATGAGAATTTATATGTTATGAGTACATAATCTGGGATGAATTAAATTACACATGTTACATACAACATATTGCAGTTGTGTGATATTACAGTACACATAAAAAGAACACATTATGATTACTCTTTCATAAATATGCATATCAGACTCTGCATTTCAGTTCCAAGACCATTTTTGCTGAAGAATTTATTATTTCATAGGTCATAGTGACAGGGATCATTCAGTACAAAACTGGTTTATGTGTGAATCAGAGTTTTTTCACTCAAAATACACTGATGGTGTTGAACACAAGAGTTGATCAGAGGTTTTACACTGACTCTGCTGATCTTGTTGAACACAGGAGTACATTCGAGTTTTACACACAAACTCTATATAGCTTGTTAAACAATGTGGTTGAAAGTTTTTATACAAATTGAACTGACCTTGTTCAACCAGAGTAATTCACAGGTTTTAAACGTAAACTAAACTGATCATGTTGGATGCAAGAGTACAGTAAATCAGACATTTTCACACAAACTGTGATGATCATGTTGAAGGCAGAATCCCTTGGAGCACATGAAGGGTTATGTGATCCTAAAACAAAGAAGCTCTTGTTTCCTTAACGTATCCACATTTCCATCCTAAAATGTATGAGATGCTGTTTCCTTAACCATATCTACATTTCCATCCTAAAATGTATGAGATGCTGTTTCCTTAACCATATCTACATTTCCACCCTAAAATGTATGAGATGCTGTTTCCTTAACCATATCCACATTTCCATCCTAAAATGTAAGAGATGCTGTTTCCTTAACCATATCTACATTTCCATCCTAAAATGTATGATGCTGTTTCCTTAACCATATCCACATTTCCATCCTAAAATGTATGAGATGCTGTTTCCTTAACCATATCCACATTTCCATCCTAAAAATGTATGAGATGCTGTTCCTTAACCATATCTACATTTCCATCCTAAAATGTATGAGATGCTGTTTCCTTAACCATATCTACATTTCCATCCAGCTACATCTGTGTATCCTGTGGGTCTCGTTATTGCAGTGTAAAATGTCTGGGAACCCATCAAGACACAAGGTTTGTATCTCATTCCCCGTCTTGTTATTGCAGTGTAAAATGTCTGGGAACCCATCAAGACACAAGGTTTGTATCTCATTCCCCGTCTTGTTATTGCAGTGTAAAATGTCTGGGAACCTATCAAGACACAAGGTTTGTATCTCATTCCCCGTCTTGTTATTGCGGTGTAAAATGTCTGGGAACCCATCAAGAGACAAGGTTTGTATCTCATTTTTGTCTTGTTATTGCAGTGTAAAATGTCTGGGAACCATTCAAGACACAAGGTTTGAATCTCATTTTCCGTCTTGTTATTGCAGTGTAAAATGTCTGGGAACCATTCAAGACACAAGGTTTGTATCTCATTCCCCGTCTTGTTATCGCAGTGTAAAATGTCTGGGAACCCATCAAGACACAAGGTTGGTATCTCATTCCCCATCTTGTTATTGCAGTGTAAAATGTCTGGGAATCCATCAAGACACAAGGTTTGTATCTCATTCCCCATCTTGTTATTGCAGTGTAAAATGTCTGGGAACCCATCAAGACACAAGGTTTGTATCTCATTCCCCATCTTGTTATTGCAGTGTAAAATGTCTGGGAACCCATCAAGACACAAGCTTTGTATCTCATTCCCCATCTTGTTATTGCAGTGTAAAATGTCTGGGAACCCATCAAGACACAAGGTTTGTATCTCATTCCCCATCTTGTTATTGCAGTGTAAAATGTCTGGGAACCCATCAAGACACAAGATTTGTATCTCATTCCCCATCTTGTTATTGCAGCCAATTTGATAGTTGTTCATTTTCACCAAAATTAGTCCTGATTGCAGATACATGGACCTGTTATTATGGTCAGCTTTAAACTTAATTACTATCTACTAACTACAATTAGAACTTTGAAAACTTGAAGCACTGCAGGTCTAAATTTTTGGTTCCATGTTTGGGGGCTTGTTTCAAATTCTCAGTGTTGCAGACTGGATTTTTGAGTGACTTATCAAACATGTACTGTACTTATGCTGAATACTTTATTAACTACAGTGCTAATCAATGTGAGTGTTTAATTTTTTATTACAATAGAAAAAACTTAAAGTGTTCTAGATGTTGTTTATCTCATTAAAATAAAATTTAATCTTAGAATTGTTTTGGGGTAAATGATTGCCATCGTATTGTTAATAGATTTGATTTGGTAAATAATGTATTCTTGTGACAGACACAGCACTGACATATTGGTATATACGGCACTGTATAAAATTATTGACACAGCAGGTATATACTACACTGTATAAAATGAGAAGTTTTCAGGCAACTTGTTCTCTGTGACAATGACAGATGAGTCTATTTATATACCTGGCTTAGGTTATGTATACACAGAAATCTCAAAGTTTGAAATGGAGTGTCAGGGACTCCAGTCAAATTGAAGAGGATCAGACTTGGGGTTTGAAGAGTTACGGCTGAATTCTTAAAGTCATTTATTTATCATTTTCTTTCTTTCTTTCTTTCTTTCTCACATTACTCATAATTTTTGTGTCCATATTACTGTGTCATAAAGTACATTGATACATACGTACTTTTTATGTTGAGTGTAAATTCCAAGTTATTTGAATTGCAGTTGTAGAAAATGTGTTGTCTAGTTTGTTTTTGAATGTCTTAATAGTATACACCAGTTGGTTATACAGTAAAATACAATTACTATGCAATAATTATTGCTGCTGTATTTGATTTTTCTGTATTGCTTTGTTTGAATAATTTACTACTCAGAAAAATGGAGTTTGTGTCACCTATTAATTTGTATATTCATTTCTTTAATTGGCATTTTCATTTTCAAAATTTGTCCAGTGATCGAAACATTGCTGATAAGTATTTTGTGAAAATTTCATGAACGCTGAAATTATAAAATCTGAATATTATTATTGTATAAATTAAATCTTTCTTCCATTGGCCATACCCTGCCAAGCAAGATTTTTCTGTTTGCCCTACTTAAATGAGCAAGCTTTCTCTTTTTGCCCTACTCAAGTGGTCTAGTTTATCTTATTCTATTTGTACTACACATTTGGGCTGGCTTTTCCATTTGCCCTATATATTTGGGCTGGCTTTTCTGTTTGCCCTGCACATTTGGGTTGGCATTTTCTATTTGCCTTACTCAGTTGTTCATGATTATTCTATTAGCCCTACTAAATTAGGCAAGCTTTTGTTCAGTCACAAGAGTGTATCATGATATACCAGTAGTGGGCTTGCAGATCAAGGTTGTTAGTTGACTGTAAGAGTACATGCAGTGGGATAGGTGATTGATAGATGACATGCTTAGTAAAGGGCATAGTCATGCTAGTGCATTTCATTTTTGACAGCTGATATATCTAAAATTCCAGGAGGCTAAATTCTGCTGAGTAATACCATTCAAATATATACTCATTAAGTGTTTGCCTCTTTGTCCCTAGTTATTGAGAGAGCTCTACAAGTGTTTGCCTCATTGTCCCTGGTTATTGAGAGAGCTCAAAATTGTTTGCCTCTTTTTCCTTGGTTATTGAGCAAGGTATGCAAGTATTTGCCTGTGTCCTTGGTTATTAAGAGAGCTCCGTGAGTGTGTCAGCATCATCAATATTATTGTGATATTAATTAAGTTTTATATATATATATATATATATATATATATATATATATATATATATATATATATATATATATCAGACATAACACTTTTATCAACAGGAAAGGTATGTCATTCCTTCTGTTGTTTTTGCTTTTCATACTCTCTAATTTTCTCATATGTACTTATGTACTTGCTTATATGCCAGGTCCAACTACAAACAACCTAATCCTTTATCTGCAATTGCATAATGCACTGGCAGATCTGGGTCCATGTTCTTTGTTCTGCTGATAACTCATAGCAAACTGTATAGATCCAGATTTGTCAGGGGTTCTGGGTAGTTGAGCAGTCTGTTGCACTTTTCTTTACAGAGCACTCACATCTCACCTCTGTGTTCATGGGATCAAGCCTTGGCTCAGGCGGTGTGGATATGTGAAAAGCTTGCCAGCACATTTCCATTGTTCAGTGGTTCTTCTCAGGGTTTTCCTCCAAATATACTGGTTACCATGTATAGCAAATCATGTACTGAAAAATGTTGTTAAATCCAGAAAGTCATAAAGCCATTGACCAGATCATCCAGCACATTATGCAATGACAGATCTGATCTGTGCAGTTTGCAGTTGGACTCGATTTATGTAATGTTTCATTCTCATTTTTCATATTCTAATGTTTTATACTCATTTTCATGCTCTAATGTTTCATATACTCAATTTTTCATGTATTTTGAGTTTTGGTTCAGAGAACTTTTTTATTTATATTTTAGGATGCCTAAGAAAATGAAATATTTTCCCACTTTCTGATAATTACACACCTGGAAAAACAACAAAATGTGAACAAAATGAAATTGCAGGTCAAAATTGTGTTTTGTATTCTGTATTTTATTAATTCAGGAAATAGTCACTAAATAATTTCAGATGTTTCATATTCATTTCAGATGCTTGAAATGGACAGCCTAGGAACCAGTTCACCTTGTTGCAAATCACTTCAATGAAATTGTTTTGCAATAAATAACTGTCCATGACAAAATTTATAAATTCTATGGATTAAAGCAAGTTCCTGTGAAGAGACTGTAAGTTGAGAAATGCAATCCATGAGTTATGCCTAATTCTTGTGGTGTTGATGGTGATGCCTGACTGGTGTGAAGGCATTAAGACAGTTCAGTAGTGTGGAGTAGATTGTTAGACACATCTACAGGGGACAGCCTGTAATTCAACAATTTTACAGGGAGGGGAAAATACTGATCTGTCCACACAAAAAAACTATTCAGGAGAAAGGAAGTTGTGATGGATCTGACAATAAACTAAATCTCTGAATACAGTGAACTGTGTCATTATTCTACCTGCAAGAAAATAAATCACTTTGTGAAAATCTTCAATACTTTTTAACAGTGTCAGGCCTGTCCTATGATCTGTTTGATTTCAGTGTCAGGCATGTCCACAATGTTTCAGTATCAGGCTTGTCCCATGATCTACAAGGTTTCAGTGCAAGACTCATATTTTTTACATACCCACATGATCGATCTGTTCGTGTTGTATTTTAGTCTCACATGGTTGATCAGTTCAGGTTGTAATTTAATCTCTCATGGCTGATCTGTTCATGTTGTATTTCAATCTCACATGGTTAATCTGTTCATGTTGTAATTCATTCTCACATTGTTGATCTGTTTATGCTGTATTTCAATCTCAAATGGTTGATCTGTTCATGCTGTATTTCAGTATCACATGGCTGGTCTGTTCATGCTTTATTTCAATCTCACATGGTCGATCTGTTCATGCTGTATTTCATTCTCACATGGTTGATCAGTTCAGGTTGTAATTTAATCTCTCATGGCTGATCTGTTCATGTTGTATTTCAATCTCACATGGTTAATCTGTTCATGTTGTAATTCATTCTCACATTGTTGATCTGTTTATGCTGTATTTCAATCTCAAATGGTTGATCTGTTCATGCTGTATTTCAGTATCACATGGCTGGTCTGTTCATGCTTTATTTCAGTCTCACATGGTTGATCTGTTCATGTTGTATTTCAGTCACACATGGTTGATCAGTTCATGCAGTATTCAGTATCACATGGCTGATCTGTTCATGCTGTTTTTCAGTATCACATGGTTGATCTGTTTATGCTGAATTTCAATAAGACAGTCAATTTGTTCATGCATTATTTCAATTTTACATAGTTGATCTCTTCATGGTGTATTTCAATCTCACACAGTTGATCTGTTCATGCTGTATTTCAGTCTGACATGGTTGATCTGTTTATGCTGAATTTCAATAAGACAGAGTCGATTTGTTCATGCCTTATTTCAGTTTTACATGGTTGATCTGTTCATGCTGTATTTCAGTATCACAAACCCAAATTAAAACTGCTATGTGTTTTGTAAATTTCAGTTTTTCTTGTATTTCATTTACACTGTAAAGCTAAAAATATTTTTAAAGTGCAAAACGAGATGGTCTGTGGTAAACACAAAACCCTATTAGTGTTTTGTATTTCATTTACACTGTAAAACTAAACATATCTTTAAAAAGCAAAAAGTGGGGGTCTGTTGTAAATACAAAACTGTATTAGTGTTTTGTATTTCATTTACACTGTAAAGCTAAACATATCTTTAAAGTGCAAAAAAAAAAAAGGAATCTGACCTACATCCTGGCTCTAATATTGTGTTTTAGTTACTCATTCATACCCTTAACATCAGAAGTGGAGTCAGTGTTATTATTGTGTTCAGTTTTTAATTTGGGTGGATTTATTTATTTAAATTATTCACTGGAATGACAAAGTGATTATTAATACTTCTGATACTAAATCATTCATTTGGAATTATAGTGAATTTAGTCAAGGACATTTTGGATTATATTATTGGGATACATCATTACATTCCAGACCATTGGCACATTAGCACATTCAAGACTACACTCACATCATCACATTCAATATTGGATTTTATGTGGAACACCACTGGAATTCAGTTGGAGCTTCATACATTTGGACTCGTGATAGAACTTTTAGGTCTGTTTTGGATTTAATTCACAATACTGTAAGTTCTTTTCAAATTTCACTTTGTATTATGGGTAAATAAATTATTTGTTGAATTTTACAAAACTTTATGGTTTTCACACTTTTCTGTTACTGAGTTACTGTATTTGTTTGAGCTATGTCTTCTTTTTTCACTGCTCTATATTGTTAAGGTTATACTTTGCATTTAATTCACTAGGTCTGGCTTTTTAAACTTAAAAGTTTACATGTTTTGGAATCCATTTGTGGCTCTTCTTGTCCAAGTCTTGTAGTTAAGGTTTTTCCTTCACCATACAGGTGTTAATTCTATACTTCCAATTCTCTGCAGACATAACTGAATAAGAGTTGACAAAATAAATTAAATTCTTTTCTTTATATTGTAACATGATGGGTTCAGAAGTAAATCCATAAAATAATTCTTCTATTTACATATTTATTTACAATTTACACTATATACACTCTGTTTCCATTGTGTTGCATTACACAAGAAAACCCCTACTTCCTTGTAGGATTGCAATTTAACTATCCACTAGAACAGAGAGAGAAAATTCTAATTCATCCTTTCACTCTGAAAGCTACAAAACCTCTCCCTCTCTCAAGTCAGTGAATCTTGTTAAAACCACTTTCCCAGTCTGTATTTCAGTCTAGTTGAAACCTGATACTTGACACAAAGATCTACAAAGAAAGATTCAAACCATTGAAATGAGATGCTACCGCAAGATCTTGGGCATCTCATACATTGACCGTGTAACCAATGAAGAAGTCCACAACAGGATCCAATGAGCCATCAGATCCTATGAAGACCTCTTGACCACTGTAAAAAAAGCGCAAACTGAAGTGATACGATCATGTCTCAAGATCATTTGGACTGGTGAAAACAATCTTGCAAGGCACAGTGCAAGGGTGCAGAAGAAGAGGCAGGAAGACAACATTAAGGGGTGGACAGGCACGGGATTTGGAGATTCCCAAAGGGCAGTAGAGAACAGGGAAAGATGGAGAGAATTGGTTGCAAAGTCAACTGTGGTGCCCCAACGACCTCTTGGGTTAAGGGATTGATGATAATAAGATCCAGTGCGCCATCAGACCCTACGATGATCTCCTGACAGCTGTGAAAAATGCAAACTGAAGTGGTACGTTCATGTCTTGCAATCAGCTGGACTGGCAAAAACAATCTTTCAAGGCACAGTGAGAGGGTACAGAAGAAGAGGCAGACAGAAAAGGAGGTGGAAGACAACCTTAAAGAGTGGACAGGCATGGGATTTGGAGATTCCTAAAGAGCAGTGGAGACAGGGAAATAGAGACAATGGTGGTGAAATCATTTGTGGTGCCCCAGTGACCTCTTGGGTTATGGGATTGATGATGATGATGATGACTTGACACAAGAAAGCAGATAAGGGTTCTCTCACTCCCAAGGATCACTGCCCTCAGCCAGGCAGTTCTGATATAATTAACAGCTCTAATTGTTTCAACCAGTCCTCTAGGAAAAACATAACTGTCCCTATCATTATAGCACCACCCTCCCCAGGTATCTAATTTCATCACACTATCATTATCATTATTATTATTATTTTATTCTTCCTGCAACGTCTGTGAGCTGTCAGTACAACATTTCATTTGAATATGCAAGCCTCCAATTATCTGTTTAACATTATAAATTATCTACATAAAATTCATAATTTCTTACAAAAAGGTATAAATTGTTGCAATTTGTAATAAACACATTACTTCCTTAATAGGCTTATCAAATATATATATATTATTCAGCTGTTTTGGGTTGATTCAGTCCATTATAGTTTAATATAGTCGGTCTATCAACAGTTCAAGTACATTTACACAAAAGAGAATACGATAGTCAAATTTTATTTAGTTAAAAATATGTAAATGTATGAATTGTGCAAAGGTGAATAGAATAATAAATAACATTTTATCACACACATATATGCCCCGTTTCTTTAATGTTAACATTAGATTTTAAAAATTAATAATGGTACCATATACTGATTTATAATAAATTTATTAAATTCAATTAAATTTCGTGGGTAGATTTTTTAAAATTCTCATTGTTTTTTATCATTAGCTTTATTATAGTATTGGTGTGTTACTGATTGAAAAATGTCTTTATTTTGGTCTATTAATTAATGTTCTATCTTTCCATCAAAATTTGAGTCTTTGATAAGTGAGATTGACCAAATTACATGGGCAAAATGTGTTTTGTCCAATTATATTGTACTGTATTATGCTGTCTGTATGTCCTGCAAATCATACATGTTGTAGTGACTAAGTTGTTTTATTGATGTCAGTAAAAAAAAACTTGCTAGAGTTCTTTATAGTTGACAATAAACTAAATGAGGAGAGAATGAAAACTGGTAAGAGGTGAAAGTTTTTGGGATGACTATGGCATGTGGGTTAAACGTTCTTCTCTTATAAATTTCTTTGTCACACCAAATGAGAAATTGGTCAACCTTATACAGAGAGACAATACTGCACTGAAAAACAATTAGACATTTTGCGCATCTACCATCCACTTGAACCACAACCAGATGCTTCTGACGTGTTAGTTGTGCATAGAGCATATAGCAAACACAGGAACGCTCTGGAATACGAGAGACATGCAACCTGGATAGGTAATGTGCCTATGGCACTGTCTACATCTGTCTCAATTATGGAATATGTTGGTTCATTTCCTGGGAGGACGATTCATGGAAACGCATTAAAATCTGAAGTACATGAAGAATACATAAGAACTATACAATGCGCAAAAGCAGTGGCTGCCATTATGGTAAAACAAGACTCTGCAAAAATGGTGTATGACAAATTAAATCAAGGAGAATATGTTTACAACATTCTCAGAAATATCAAGGTTGTCCAATAACATTAAACACAGACCAAAATGACAAGAATGACGACCTTCCAGAGATGTTTACGACAGAAATCTTGCAGATCACATCATAAATGTAGAAAGTAAAGTGTATTCTCAGCACCCTTTCATTACCGTTATCTGACTTTGAATTCAGTCCATCCATCATGTACACTGTCACACTGATACAGAAATACAGAAATAAAATGAAGGTTATTAGAAGGTCATACAGAAATACAGAAATAAAATGAAGGTTATTAGAAGGTCATATTAGATGTGGACAGAACATCTAATCTTGGCAGAATGTACTTCAGCAGTTTTCAAAAATGTAGCACTTATACAAACCAATACTGGAGAGTCTCCTATTGTCTTTTTGTCCCGACTTTTCTACATTTTGTGACTTTGAAATTTACAATGCTTTCTTCCAACAGATTTGCCAGATGAAGAAAGAGAAAACTTGATTGTTGGTTCAGATGACAACACTGCAATTTGTAAAAGTATAAAGCAGTCATTTCCTGAAGCAACACAGATTGTTCGTACACTGCACTTAAAGAAAAATATCATGATTATGTTGAATATATTGTAAGCGTCGACATGCAAGACAGAAAGACAATTGTCCACACCATTTGTGGTGACAAAGAATTTCAGAGGTGGATAATTCTGTAGTATTAAAAGCAAGAATAAAACATCCAACTGATGTCCTTTCGGAAGAGTATCGGGTTTTCAGCGATACGTTGAAAAAATAATGTTACCAATTCTGAAAGATCATGTTAACTTTCCAGAAAGGGTACAAAATGTGGGCAACCATTGGACAGATAATGATGCAGAGTCTGCCAATAATATTTTGAAGACTGGGAAGCAGAATAATATATCAGATCTTTTAGACGTACTACAGTGAATTCTCACTTTGCAGTATACACACCGAAAGATCATTGATTGGATGAGGCAATTTCAAGCTGGCATCCGATTATATGCACCACAGGACTTCTATCAACGTGTGGTGCCAAAGAACAGAAAATGAATGAGAAGCATTATTTAAAAAATTTCTCAAAGAAAAGCACATAAATAAGCAAACAGTAATGTCTACAAATGGGAAATTGCTTCACCAAACAATTTCAGTATATAGAGAGAGAGAGAGAGAGAAGTTGCTCAGTTTTGTAATATTTTCGTTAACACTGAACATTAATAAAACAAAATAATGACCACATTTGTTATTTATGATTTTTGTATTTATGTCCATGCAGTACAATTATAATATTCAATGGCTATTACTATAATTTCTTTTTCATTATGATATTTCCATACATTATTGAAAATAACGATTTTAAATTATACTTAGTAAAATATAAACAATGATTTCTAACTGAATACATATATACATGCATATATTCATACATACATACATGGTATAGTCTCCCTTACTACATATTCAAGTGGTGTTCCATTTATGAACCCCATCCTATATCATGTTAATATCAATGGATGAACAGTAACAAACTGTACAAACACTTATATTCCTAGAATTTAACAATACCCATCATAAATACTCTATGCCAAAGCATATCTACCATATAGCAAGAGTATGCAAAGATCACAAATTATTTACCCTATAGATTAGTCAGGGGACCATCGGTAAGTTTTGCATAGGGGCCCAAATATCCTAGCTATGCCACTAACTATGTGCAAAATGATTAATTTCTTGATCCACTGCTGGAATTTTTTTTACATTACTGTATTCTCATCCCCGTTACTGTACATTACTGGACCACTCCGGTGGCCTAGTGTTTATAACTTTCATGTCGGACATGGGAGGTCACAGTTCCAAACCCAGGCTGAGTCATACCAAAGGCTTATAAACATTGTACTAACAGCTGCCTTGCTTGGTGCCCAGCATTGAGAGGTTAGTGTTAGGACTGGTCCACCTGGTGCCAGGATAATATAACTGGGTGGGACATCATGCTACATGTCTGCGACATGATGCCCCAGTGCTAAATATCACTATAAACTGTTACACTGCAGACATCGTAGTGATGTGACTGAAAAATTGTTAAAGCTATGTTAAAAAATCCAAATCACAAACACACTGTCCATTACTGCCCATTACAGTCCATTACTGTGTTTAGGGAGATATATCTAAAATGGAGAATTTTCTTTTAAATCCAACCCAGGAAGGTTTAGAGTCCTTGAAAAAAGAAAATTGCTTCAGCTTGCCAGACAGTATGATCTTTCTTATTTATTGAAGCAGTTAATTGCAAATATTTTGGTCCAATATTTGGTGGAAAAAAATTTTGGATAAAAGTATGTAAGGTTTGGTTAGTAAGTCTCTATCAGGCTCTGAAATTAAAAAATACAATCGAAGTCAAAACTCCAGATGGAAAGAGTTAAAAATGGTACAGCTTCAGAGAGAGAAAGAAGAAAGACATGCAGCTGCAGAATGAGAAAGAAGAGAGACAAACAGTTGCAGAAAGGGGAAAGAGAGACAAATACAAATTGCAGAAAGAGAAAAGGGAAAGAGAAAGAAACGATAGGTAAATGCAAATGAAAAAGAAGAGATAAAATGTGATAAAATGATCCTGTTTTAACTACTCAATCTCTTTATTCTAATCAGTGACAAACAGTAGTCACTCATTGTCAAACAGTAACAAGATCCTGAGATCTGTTTCTTTCAGAGGTTTATTAGCAAAACTGAAGCCACAGATCTGAAGTACATGTTTGTTATTTTGTTAACAATGGGGTCCTTGTGAAAAATGGAGACCAACTTAGGTACCCACAGCTGACAAATGGTCAGTTAGCTATCAGATTGTTATTCCTAAATTGTATAGACAGGTAATTCTTAGTCTAGCCCCTGAAACTCCTCAGGCAGGTCCTTTAGGGGTCAGTAAGATTTATCACAAGATCTTGAATCCTTTATATGGACTGAAAATTGAAAGGGATGTTTGTAAATACTATAGATTTAAGCACAGTTATCAGATGATAGGAAAACCCAATCAAAAGACACCTAAGGCTCATCTGCACCTGTTCCTGCATTTGACTAAACATTTAGCAGAATGAATGGTAGACTGTTTTGATCCCTTACCTAAGATCATGTGAGGCAACAAAAGATTTTGACCATAATGTATGCTTCCACAAGATTTCCAGAGGCATTTCAGTTAGGAATATTAAAACTTAAACTATAGTAAAAGCATTGATAATACAATTTAGCCTTCCCAAATTTGTCCAATCTGATCAGGGTTCAGATTTTTTGTCTGGAATTTCCCAACAAGTTGTGCATGAATTAGGCATCCAGGAATTCAAGTCTTCTGCCTATCACCCTGAAGGTCAAGTGGCTTTAGAAAGATTTCATCAAACTGTAAAAAATATGATTCGGTCATATTGCTTTGATACAGGAAAGATTGGGATAAGGGTGTTCATTTACTTTGCTTTGCTGTTAGGGAATGTGTTAAAGAATCATTAGGTTTTAATCCTTATGAACTAGATTTTGGACATGCTGCCCATGGACCACTGTAGTTATTAAAAAAAAAACTTGTTTCAAGCAAAGATTCAGAAATTAATCTTTTTGACTTTGTCACTGATTTCATATCTTAGTTTTCACAGTCTTGTGAAGTAACAAGAACTAAACTCGGTCAAAAATGAAATTAAGGTATGACAGAATACAAAGAAAAGGAGTTTTCATCCTAGTGGTAGAGTTCTGGCTTTCTTGCCCTGCCTGAAACTCCTTGTCAGGCTAAGTATTTTGGTCCTTATAGAGTTGAAAAGAAAGTAAGTGGCTATATATCATTGACACTCATGGGAGGCAAAAACAAAAATAACTTTGCCATAAAATATGTCAAAGGAGTATGATGAGATAGTCCTGTTAATCATGCAGTCAGTTTAGTTGTACCTGTCCCACACAGTGAGGATTTAAGTGATGGAATGCAATCAGACTGTAGTGACATTGGTGTAACAGGTTTTCAGAATTCAGAAATATTGAATAATCTGGATCAGAAACTTTCACATCTACAGCCACAAGCAAAGAGTGAACTAAAACAGTTATTACTTGAATATTAGCACTTGTTTCCAGATGTACCAACAGGAACAAATGAAAGCTACCATGATGTTGAAACTGTAGATTCCACACCTGTGAAACAACATCCTTATAGGATGAATAGTCTTAAACAGGAATGTTTGAAAAAAGAAATTTCAGTATTTGCTGGAGAATGATTTCATGGAACCGAGTAAAAGTGACTGGAGTTTGCCATGTAAACTTGTGCATGATACTTTCCACATGTGCACTGACTATAGAACAGAGAACAGGTGACCAAAACAGATTCATTTCCACCGCCAAAATTCAAAACCTGCATTGACAAAATTGAGGTGCAAAATATGTCACCAAGTTTGACCCTTTGAAAAGACTGGCAAATTAATTCCACTCATGGAAAGGGCAAAGGAAATTTCGGCATTTGTAATTCCAGGTGGACTTTATCAATATAAAGTAATGCCATTGGGATGAAAGGTTTCCCTTTTATTTTACACCATTTAATGAACATGAATACATATGGGCTAGATAATTGTGATGCTTACATCAATAATGTCATCATTTAACACCTGGAAAGATCAGATGGAAACCATTCAAAAATTATTTGATAGACTCAGTGATGCAAATTTGACAATTTAAGAAAAGTGCATTTTGTTGTGCTTGTGTTACATTTCTAGGACATATTGTGAGAGAGTCAAGTTAAACCTGGAGGTGTTAAGGTCAAGTTAAACCTGTAGGTGTTAAGGTCAAGTTAAACCTGGAGGTGTTAAGGTCAAGTTAAACCTGTAGGTGTTAAGGTCAAGTTAAACCTGGAGGTGTTAAGGTCAAGTTAAACCTGGAGGTGTTAAGGTCAAGTTAAACCTGTAGGTGTTAAGGTCAAGTTAAACCTGGAGGTGTTAAGGTCAAGTTAAACCTGTAGGTGTTAAGGTCAAGTTAAACCTGGAGGTGTTAAGGTCAAGTTAAACCTGTAGGTGTTAAGGTCAAGTTAAACCTGTAGGTGTTAAGGTCAAGTTAAACCTGGAGGTGTTAAGGTCAAGTTAAACCTGTAGGTGTTAAGGTTAAGACTATCTTTGAATTCCCAGTGCCTATCAGTAAAAAGCAGATGACTGATTTTTGGGTATGGCTGGTTACTATCAGAAATTTTGCTCCAATTTATCCATAATTGCTGAACCTTTGACCAATTTGTTGAATAAGAAAAGAATGTTTCATTGGTCTGAAATATGTCAGGAGGCTTTTGATAGTTTGAAGACCAGACTTAAGAGTGTACCAGTTGCTTCAGATCCAGATTTCAGTCATTTGAAATGTCTGTTAATGCAAGTGTTGTTAGGGTTGGTGGCATAATGATTTGAGAGGACAAAAATGGTATAGATCATCCAGTTTGTTATTTTTCTAAATAATTAAACAAGCACCAGAGAAATTATTCCATGAAGGAATGTTTGGCTTTGCAACACTTTGAAGTGTATATTAGTAGTTACAAGAAACATTCCTACAAAGTCCTATGAAAAAAGCAGTGGCATTTTGAGAAGAAATTGAAATGAGCAAACCTTGACATATGGGTGTAAGCATAATGAAGCTTGAGTTCATTGACAGATGGGTGGAAACATGAAGAAGGTTGAGTTCATTGACAGATGGGTTTAAGCATGATGAAGCTTGAGTCCATTGTGAGTTGGGTGAAAGCAAGATGAAGCTCGAGTTCATTGACAGATTGGTGGAAGCATGATGACACTAGAGTTCATTGATGGATAGAAGCATATTGAAACTTTAGTTCAGTGACTTGGGTGGAAGCATGATGAAACTTTAGTCCATTGACAGATGGGTGGAAGCATGATGAAGCTTGAGTCCATTGAGAGATGGGTGGAAGCATGATGAAGCTTCAGTCCATTTACAGATGAGTGGAAGCATGATGAAGCTTGATGACAGATGGGTGGCAGCATAATGAAACTTGAGTCCATTGAGAGATGGGTGGAAGCATGATGAAGCTTGAATCCATTGACGGGTGGAAACATGAAGCTTGAGCCCTTGCTTGATGGCCATGTGAGCTAAAAATTTGCACCTACAAATAAAAAAATTTCATAAGTAAGGAAATAATTATGCATGTCAGTAGGAAAATTGTATGATAAATTTGGGCTTAATAAATTATAATATAAAACAGTTTTAAAAACAAACATTTACAAAGTGCTTATTTCACTTTTTTGTCACATACAAGGATGTTTTTGAGCATATTTTAAATCTTTCAAGGATTTTATATTTTTGTTCCTTGTAGGCTCATACAAAAATAACGAGAAAAGAGTGAAGCCAATAAGCTTTGTGTATTTTAACAAAATAATTTATTTCCCTAGAAAACAATGTAAAAATTGGAAATAGGACTTAATGTTTGTGAATATAATCCAAAATTTAATCCTAAGATTGAATAATATAAGTCCTTTCACTAAACAGTTCTAATAGAATCTGGGTTTGAATCTCGATGAAATTCAAATATGGAGGCAATTATGTCAGATGATGTCCTGATGGTAACAGATCCTCAACTGAATCACAGTTTATGTTTCCGTATAGAATTCCAGAATAAATTTCCACTAAATTTCTTTCTCCCAGAACTTTTTATAAAAAGGTACACTTGTTTAGTTTTCTAGAGAATAAATTATTAAATTCCAAAAAACAGATGAAAAAACAAACTGGCAACAACAATTAGAAACGCCTTGTTCCCTCAAGGTGTTAAGAACGACTCACTGGAAGGCTCTCGGAATGAGTATTAAACCCAACTAAAACATCATCTCATTCCCATGTGATAGGTCATGTGGTCTCTTAACACTTGAATGACGCAATAAAAAAAATGAAATCTGTCATGTAGCAAGAACAGCCCTATCTAAGAGCCAAATTCTCACACTGCAAATATATAAAAATGGAAAGGCTGTTTACAATCCAGTTAACATGCGGGCCAAAATGACCTTGGCAATAGCCAATCGTCTTCACTTGATGTTTACAAAATCTACGAACTAGGGTGAGCTAAAAATAGTGCTAATGTAATAGCTTTTACATTCTATACAAGTGAATATACTGGGAAAAATATCAAATCCCGTGAAAATAATCATTACAATAAAATGTAATGAACAAAAATAAAATAAAAAAGAATTTTAAAACTAATACATAAGCAATTTAATTATATATACGTAACAATATGCAACATATTTCACAAGCTAATTTCTACAACTATCAGTTAAATTTTATATGCAACATATTTCACAAGCTAATTTCTACAACTGTCAGTTAAATTTTATATCCAACATATTTCACAAGTTAATTTCTACAACTGTCAGTTAAATTTTATATGCAACATATTTCACAAGCTAATTTCTACAACTGTCAGTTAAATTTTATATCCAACATATTTCACAAGTTAATTTCTACAACTGTCAGTTAAATTTTATATGCAACATATTTCACAAGCTAATTTCTACAACTGTCAGTTAAATTTTACATGTAACATATTTCACAAGCTAATTTCTACAACTGTCAGTTAAATTTTACATGTAACATATTTCACAAGCTAATTTCTACAACTGTCAGTCAGATTTTGTATGCAACATATTTCACAAGCTAATTTCTACAACTGTCAGTTAAATTTTATATGCAGCATATTTCACAAGCTAATTTCTACAACTGTCAGTTAAATACTGTACAAATTTGATAGAATTATCTCTCATTCTCTTGGCGGACCTAATAAACTGGACATGTATTTTTAAATGTTTGAATACATCCTAATTCTAAGCTTTCTTGTCTTTATTTTTCTCATACTTGTAACTTCAGACTAATATTATTTCTGATCCTGATCGCAAAGCACCATAAGCTTTCCAATCAACATTTATTATCCAATCTACTGGCAGGCAAAAGGATCGTTAAAAAAAAAAATTTTAATTTAAATTTGATGGCATAGAAAATGAAGTTTTAACATTATTCTAAAATGATTCTTCTCTAGTTGAATGCTGTTGAGTAGCATTATTTGAAAGGTTTGCTGCAAACAATGAAGAAACTTTCAACCAGGACTACCGCTGTGTAAAGAAGGATATTGTGCTAGAATGTGACATTGTCACTGTTGTTTTTTTTTAGCTCAGTTTTTGTAGTCATTTCTTGCATACTGTATGCAGCTGTCTCCTGGAGCTCAATTTTTTTTCTAATCATTGATTAATGATTCCTTTCAAGGTATTTTTTGCTAATTAACACTGCATACATTTGTGAGACTTCGAAGCTGATATGGCTCATATAGTTAAACATTTCTTCAGGAAACTGAAGCTAGTTTTGAGGACAAAAGTTTAAATTTCATGCATTTCAATTAAATGTAGAAACTTTTGGAGAATATTGACTGTGGTGTGTAGAATATTGACTGGTGTGTAGAATATTGATTAAGGTGTGTAGAATATTGACTGGTGTGTAGAATATTGATTAAGGTGTGTAGAATATTGATTAAGGTGTGTAAAATATTGACTGGTGTGTAGAATATTGATTAAGGTGTGTAAAATATTGACTGGTGTGTAGAATATTGATTAAGGTGTGTAGAATATTGACTGGTGTGTAGAATATTGATTAAGGTGTGTAGAATATTGAGTGGTGTGTAAAATATTGATTAAGGTGTGTAAAATATTGACTGGTGTGTAGAATATTGATTAAGGTGTGTAGAATATTGATTAAGGTGTGTAAAATTCATAAATAAAATTCAGATTAATTACTCTGTTATTAGACAAGAACTCTGAAATAGTTGTTGTGTAAGTGAGAGACATTGGGGGTATGGGCATAGTCATTTAATGTTCATCAGTTTGTGAATTAGCAGTCCCATTTATTGAGGTTTTGGACTCCATGAGTCCTCATACTAAAGGAAGAAATATTCTAATTTCATTCTTGTTGTTGTTTTCAATTTTGTCCCAAGCCATCACAACACATTTATATTCTGATGAAACATCCATCTCTTTTCAACAAACATAACCCTTGAAAACATTTTTGTTTTAATCAGTCTTAATCATGAAATATCATTCATTCATTTAAACATCATGAGATTGTTAGTTTCAAATTAGACTGCCAGTATTAATAAAAAAGCGAATCAGTAATAATGAATACAATTTAAGTGACTGTCAATACTAATGAATACAGCAGTGACTGTCAGTGCTAATGAATACATAAGTGACTGTCAGTACTAATGAATACATAAGTGACTATCAATAATAATGAATAAATTAGTGACTGTCAATAATAATGAATACATAAGTGACTGTCAGTAATAATGAATACATAAGGGACTGTCAATAATAATGAATACATAAGTGACTGTCAGTACTGATGAATACATAAGCAATTGTCATCAATGAACACATAAGCAACTGTCAGAATTAATGAACACATTAACAACTGTCCTTAATGAGCACATAAGCAGCTGTCAAAATAAATGAATACATAAGCAACTGTCAAAATTAATGAACACATAAGCAACTGTCATAATGAACACATAAGCAACTGTCATTAATGAACACATAAGCAACTGTCATTAATGAACATATAAGCAACTGTCATTAATGAACATATAAGCAACTGTCAGAATTAATGAACACATAAGTAACTGTCATCAATGAAATTTCAATCTGGCACAACTTTTAGAAATCAAACTTCTGATAAGTTTGATCAGAAATCCTTATCTCTTCATACATGTACCTATTGCAAGAAGAAAGGACACATTATTTCTGATTGCTTCAAATTGAAAAATAAGCATCAGAATCAAGACAGACCTATTCCAAATGCTTTTATTTCTAAGAGGTCAAGGTCATGGTCATGTATTGGGAGCAATACATTTGTTGGGTCTCATAAACCTCAGTCTGATTTTATTATGGAGAAGTATGAACCATTCATGTCGAAGGGTTGTATATCACACTTGGGTTATTCAACCAATCCCATTCCTATTAAAATTTTAAGGGACATGGGAGCTTCTCAGAGTCTTTTATTATCAGGTACTTTGCCTTTTTCTGAGAAGTCTTCTTCTAATGAGAGTGTTCTTATTCAGGGAGTAGAGCGTGGTTTTGTTAATGTTCCTCTCCATTGTGTAAATTTGTCATCAGACTTAGTCTCAGAACCGTGACAGTCATAATAGTGTCTACTTTACCCATTGAGGGCATTCATTTATTACTAGGCAATGACCTAGCTGGAGACAAGGTTGTGGTTAATCCACTTGTAACTAACAAGCCTTATTTGGATCAGAATGTCGATCCTATTGAAAACGAATTCCCTGATTTATACCCACCTTGTGCAGTTACTAGAGCTATGGCAAAGAAAGCTCTTGAGAATAATGTTGATAAGGAAAGTATTCCTTTAGCTGACACATGTATTGGTCGGGCTTTTGATGAGTTCACTTTCACTCCTTGTTTGGATTATCAAAAGGTATTGATCACAGTGGTCCTCTTTTAACTACTCATTCTCTTTATTCTAATCAGGGTGACAAAAGACAATCACTTGTCATCGAACAGGAAAAAGATCCTGAGATCTGTTTGTTTCAAAGGACCATTAGTGAAACTGAAGCCACTGAAGTACCTGTCTGTTATTTCATTAAAAATGGAATCTTGTGAGAAAATGGAGACCTCCCGAGGTACCTGCTGGTGACGAGTTGTCAGTGAACTATCAAATTGTGGTTCCAAAATCGTACAGACAGGAAATGTTTAGTCTGGCCCATGAAACTCCTTTGGCTGGTCATTTAGAGATTAATAAGACTTGTCACAAGATCTTGAGTCACTTCTTTTGGCCAAAATCAAGATAAGTCTTAATGTCACTATGGACACAGTTCTTGAACTCTTCAATAATACAAGTTGTCTGAGATTTTCATAGTCTTTATTAACCTTTCTATCAAATTGTCGTGCTTTTTCCCATGCAAATTCGACATAGGTCTGGTCAGTTGATTTTCCAGAATTCCTAAGACCTTGTTGATAAGCCTCAGGGACTAACTCATAACCCTTCAAGATGCATTCCTTAACCAGATCATAGTCAGCACTTTGCTGTAGTGTCAGTGAATGGTAAATATCACGAGCTTTACCAGTAAGTACACATTGTAATAATAGAGTCCAATGCTCCCTTGACCATTTCAAATTTTCAGCAATTTTTTCAAAACGAGGAAAATATTTGTCTACTTCTTTTTCTCTAAAAGGGGGCACTAACCTAATATTCTTAGTAACATCAAAACTTAAATTTGTATGTAAAGTGGGGATGTGCTTTTCATTTGTCAGCTCTGATTCTTTTAACCTAATTTGAAATTCCCTTTCATCCTTCTCTCTTTTCATTTGCATTTGCATCTGTCTATCTCTCTCTCCTCTTTCTCCAATTGCAACTGCATTTATTTCTCCCTCACCTCCTTATTTAATTGCATTTGTTTTTCTTCTTTCTGTAACTGCATTTGTTTCTCTCTCTCTCCTCTTTCTCCAATAGCATTTGTTTCTCTTCTTTCTGTCTCTCTCTCTCTCCTATTTCTCAAATTGCAACTGTATTTGCATTTGTTTTTCCTCTTTATCTTTCTGAAGTTCAAGCTTTCTTAACTATAATTCCATCTTGTATTTTAATTTTAATTCCTTTACATTTATGTCAGAGTCTGATACAGACTTACTGATAGAAACCAAAGCACTTTTATCCAAAACACTCTTTTCCACCAAATACTGGATCAAAATGTTTTTGTTTCTTGCTTCGTTAAAGAAGCTTTTGCCTCAGAAAGATCATATTTTCTGGCAAGTTGAAGCAATTCATCTTTTTTCAAAAGGTCTAACTGTTCCTGGGTAGGATTTGAAAGAAAGATATCCACTTTTGATGACATTGTGAAAATAACCTGTTGATTTCACTAAAGATTTCTAAAATGAAAAATAATACTAGGGATTTAAAAAATTCTGAAACTAGGGGAATTTAAATTTCAAAACCAATGTTTTCTGAAATATTTTAGCCAAAATTCATATATCTCAAGGACCAGCGCCCAAGTTTCTTGTTACGTTTCTAGGCTCTTACAAAATGTAACAGTAAAGAGTGAAAACAACAAGCTATGTAAAATTTAACAAATAATTTATTTCCCTAGAAAACCAAGGAGAAAATGAGAAAAAGAACTTAAGGTTTTACGAATTACATCCAAAATTAATTCAAGAATTAAAAAAATAGAAGTCCTATTATTAAAAAGTCCTGAATGAATCTTGAGTTTGAATCCCGATGAAATCCAAAATGGAAGGTGATGACATCTGTTGTAACCTGCGAAGTGCTGTTGTGTCAACAGTTCTCAGTTGAATCACAGAAAATACTATTCCAGTTTTGAATTCCGAATAAATTTCAATAAATGTCTTTATCCAAGAATTTCGTAGGAGCACTTAATATATTTCCAGGGAAAAGAATCACTAATTCCATAAAATAAAATTTCATCTCAAGCTGGTCACAACAAAACACCTTTAAGTGTCAATGGTTTGGAGTTCGAATAAACAAATTCTATAAAGAAAATAGTTTCACACAAGTTTTAAGATGCAAAACAAATTCCAGGATGAGAGTCACATGTCATCCTTCCAGAACAAAATAGAAGCTTTTTAAATGCCTAACATCACATACTTCCAGTATGGCCTTAACTGAAATCAATGGTTCTTACTCAGGAAAAGAATATAAAAAAAAAAAAGTTGTTTACCAAAACCCTTACTGGTTCAGAATCAAGGTCAGCAACTAGATATAGTGTTTCTATTATTATAACAGTCAGGTCAAACAGAACTGAACTCAGTTTCTGGAAAATGTCAAAATCCAGTAAACAAAGTTACCTTATAATAGCATGTAATGGAATAAAAAAGAATTTTAAACTAACAAACAAATAATTAAATTAAAAATACATAACAGTGATGCTTACATCTATGATGTCATAATCTACAACAACACCTGGAAAGAACATTTAACAATAATTCAGAAATTCTTTGACAGACTCACTGATGCAAGTATGACAATCAATTTATCCAAAAGTGAGTTCTGCCGTGCTTGTGTAACATTTCTAGGACATATCGTGGGATATGGACAAGTTAAACCTATAGATGCTAAGGTCAAAGCTATCTCAATTCCCTGTGCCTGTCAGTAAAAAGCAACTGATGCAATTTTTAGATATGGCTGGATACTATTGGAAATTTTGTTCAAATTTTTCCATAATTGCTGAACCCCTGACAAATTTATTGAGCAAGAAAAACAAGTTTCATTGGACTGAAAAATTTCAGGAGGCTTTTGATAAGTTAAATGCCATACTTAGGAGTGCACCAGTTCTTACAGCTCCAAATTTCAGTCAATCATTTAAACTGTCTGTTGATGCAAGTGATGTTGGGGTTGGAGCAGTATTGATTCAAGAAGATAGAAATGGTGTTGATCATCAAGTATGCTGTTTTTCTAAGAATTAAATAAGCACCAAAGAAATTATTCAACGATCAAGAAAGAATGTTTGTTTTTGATATTGGCATTACAACATGTTTTGAAGTTTACATTAGTTCAACTCCTTCTCCGATTATTGTGTTTAGTGATCACAACCCCCTTAACATTCATCGACAAGATGAAAAACAAAAATCAGAGATCAATAAGGTGGAGTTTGTTGTTACAGGAATATAATATTGACATTAGGCACATCAAGGGAAAAGACAATTTAATAGCAGATGCACTTTCCCATGTATAGAAATATATTATTTCATGTATAATTTGTATCATTCATAAGATTTCTTTTTATGTTATTTTTTAAAAATAGACATCATGTATAATTGACCTATGGTAAAATGAAAGCTTTATTATATAAATCTTTCATTTTTTTATGGAGGAAGTGTGATGTATATTTAATTTAATTGTTTGTTTATTAGTTTTAATTTTTTAAAATTCCATTACATGTTATTGTAATGTAACTTTGTTTACTGGATTTAACATTTTCCAGAAATTCAGTTCAGTTCTGTTTGACCTGACTGTTATTTCTTTATTATTTCATTGATATATAACAAATAATAGAAACACAGTATCTAGTTGCTGACCTCGTTCCAAAATCAGTGACAGTTTTGGTAAACAACTTTTTTTTAAATATTTTTTTTAATTTTGTTTTTTTATCTTTCTCATGGTCAGAATTGTTGGGTCAAGGTCATACCTGGACATGATTTTAAAGATATGTGAATTGATAACAAACTTCTATTTTTCCAGAACAATTAACTTTTGACCCTCATCCAGGAATCTGTTTTGCATCCTAATTAGCATATAACTGTTGATTTTGATAGAGGTTTGTTAGTCAGGCTCCAAACAATTGACACATTAAGTTGTTATTATGTTGTGACCAGTTTGAGTTGAATTTTTATTTTATTGAATCCAAGTGATTCTTTTCCCTGTAATACATAAGTGCTCCTACAAAATCCTTGAATAAAGACATTTATTGAACTTTATATGGAACTCAAAACTGGAATAATATTTTCTGTGGTTCAACAAGAAACTGTTGACACATCTACACTTTGAAGGTTACAACAGATGTCATTGTCTTCCATTTTGTATTTCATTGGGACTCAAACTCAGTTTCATTCAAGACTTTTTATACTAGGACTTCTATTTTTTAATTCTTGGATTATTTTTGGATTTGATTCGTAAAACCATAAGTTCATTTTTCTTAACTTCTCACTTTGTATTCTAGGAAAATAAATTATTTGTTAACTTTTACAAAGCTTGTTGTCTTCACTCTTTTCTGTTACTTTTTTAAGAGCATAGACTCATCAAACTGTCATAATTAAGGAACACATAACCAACTATCATTAATGAACACATAAGCAACTGTCAGAATTAATGAATAAATAAGCAACTGTCATTAATGAACACTTAAGCAACTGCCATTCATGAAAACATAAGCAATGGTCATAATTAATGAACACATAAGTAACTGTCATTAATAAACACATAAGCAGCTGTCATAATTAATGAATAGATGAGCAACGCAGAATTAAAGAATACACAAGCAACTGTCATAATTAATGAATACATAGGTGACCCAACTGAAGTTTTACTATAAGTACCCTAACATAGAAGTACAATTCAATGAAAATCATGTTTGTGATTTTTTAATAGATATACATTTTTTCTTCATACATGAGTCACAGATATCAATAGTTCTAAATGAAAACAATTTTCACTGTCACTCATATGACTATGTATACTAAACACCATGTATTAAAACATGGTTTAACTTAATAGGGGACCATATGCATGGGTCGACTTTTGGGATACATAAGGTAACTTAATAAGGGACCATATGCATGGGTTGACTTTTTGGGATACATAAGGTAGCTTAATAGGGGACCATATGCATGGGTTGACTTTTTGGGATACATAAGGTAACTTAATAGAGAACCACATGCATGGGTTGCTCATATTTTTACACTTGTACATAATAAGCACCTGGAGTGAGTAAGCATAAGTCGCTTATTAAAAAGTCCCTGCTTTTATAATTAATGGCCTGATTCTTTCAAAAGATTCCTGCTATCTTTTTTATAAATAGCTACTAGAATCCACATAGTGTGATGTTTTATTTTATATGTTTTTCACATGTATTTTGTGACATTTATTTATTTCAGAATAATGTACAGCCATTAAACTTTTTAATTATGAAATGTATTTTGTTAATATTGCTGTAATCTAATTTGAAATCCCTATCTGAGTATTTGATGGCAAATATTCATCAGGTTGTTGCTAGGTTCCAATAAAGAAAAGAGAAACTAAATAATTTATGTAACTTGTATGTAATTTATGTTATGCTAGACTTTTCAATTTGTAATTTCAGGGCTGCCTATTTTTCTTTCTTTCTCTGATTTCAAATAAATGCCATGGACCCTTAACAATAGTATATGTTATGATTTCCCCCTGAATATGGAAGGAAGAGAACCCCATGACAAATGTATTTACATCTGGGAATTAATGTTTTCCAATGAAATGCAGCTGCTTTGAAATTCAAGCACCTTTCAAGGACTACTTGGCAGTTTAAAGCACTTTTCCAGTACTTTCTGGAACTGACCTCAAATTCACGTACTTTTCCAGTACTTTCTGTAACTGACTTCAGATTCAAGCACTCTTCCAGTACTTTCTGGAACTGACCTCAAATTCAAGTACTTTTCCAGCACTTCCTGGAACTGACCTCATATTCAAGTACTTTTCAGGTAAGCGCCAAATTTCATGCACTTTTCAAGATTGTGCAAACCCTGGTTGAACAAAATATCATTCTGGAAGCAAGTATATGTTTCCTGGCCTTCCAGTTTGGTACTGTTATGTAATACATGTAATTCTCATCATGTAATATTTATTATGGTCATACTGTACACATATACCATGCATGAGAATACCATATGCCTAGTCATACTGTACACATATACCATGAATGATAATACCATATCCCTAGTCATACTGTACACACATGCCAAGCATGAGAATACCATATGCCTAGTCATACTGTACACACATGCCATGCATGAGAATACCATATGCCTAGTCATACTGTACACACATGCCATGCATGAGAATACCATATGCCTAGTCATACTGTACACACATGCCAAGCATAAGAATACCATATGCCTAGTCATACTGTACACACATGCCATGCATGAGAATACCATATGCCTAGTCATACTGTACACACATACCATACATGAGAATACCATATGCCTAGTCATACTGTACACACATACCATACAAGATAATACCATATGCCTAGTCATACTCCTGGCTGTTGCAAATTCACACTGGGTGAACAGCACTCCAGGTGAGTGTTGCCTTAGCCTGCCCCCCACCAACCACCTAAAACTGTTTATTTTTTAAATGTACTGATAGTATAATAATGCCTTTATTTCAAGAGTAACTCAATTACTTATAAATAACTAATCTCCCTTGAGGCCTTCAACTAATACCTAAAATATACTTTTAAAAAGTTCATTAAAAATATCTTGATGCAAGTTTGTTTTTTTCTCATGAGAAAACCTATTTACAAGTAATCATATCTTCCAATACATACTAAATTACATTTTGAAAATTTGCAGATTTTATTGAGTATATAAAAAAAATTTCATCTCTCCAATAACTATGTTTTGAAAGGACTTTAAGCAGGTGTTCACAGCAGTTAATGATCACTTCTGTTTAGATACACCTTTAGGTTATTCTGCAAAAATGAGGCATGTAGTAAAGGTGTCACCAGAATTATACTTTATCTTAAAACATTATTAGGTACAAAAGTAGACAGACATTCATACACTGAATTTATAAAAGATGCATAACAAGCAAGTGATAAATTTGAAGAGTAATATTGCAATAAATCCCAGAACTCAATCTTGAATTTATATTTTTCTTGTCAGTGTGTTAATATGTAGGTTTCAAATACTGTATTAACGGTCATGAGGACAATAATTAAATGTAGGTACTTTAATGAAAAAGGTATGCATTTACTTAAGTAAAGTACATAATAAAAGAACACAATCCACAAAATGGTGCTCCCTATTCCCCCCACATGGTCACCTGTATCACCTGTCCTTTATGAAGGCCCTGGTCATATTGTACACATATATCATACATGATAATACCATAATACTAATCATACTGTTGTTATGAGTCTATGTTCTTAAAGTGAGTAACAGAAAAGAGTGAAAGACAACAAGCTTTGTAAAATTTAACAAATAATTTATTTCCCTAGAATACAAAGTGAAAATGAGAAAAAAGAACTTCCAGTATTGTGAATTAAATCCCCAAATAATCCAAGAATTATAGACACAAGTCCTAATAAGTCCTGAATAAAACTCAGTACAAGTCCCAAAGAAATTCAAAACTGAATGCAATGACATATCTGTTATAGCTTATAGAATGTTGATGTGTCAACAGTCTTTTGTTGAATCACAGAAATATAATTCCAGGTTTGAATTCAGTATAAATTCTAGTGAATGTCTCTATCCAAGAATTTTATCAGAGTACTTTTGTATTTCCAGAGAAAATAATCACTTGAATTCAATAATTTGAAGAAATTAAATTTCAGCACAACTGGTCACGACATAATACAACTTGAAAGTGCTAGATGTTAAAGCATGAATGACCAAATCCTCACAATCACAAAATTATATAGTTCCTACTTGACCTCAGGTCACAATTAGCATTTTCTGAAAAAAACATTACCTAATGGAAGATAGCCTTCTAGAATGAGTGTGATGTTTACAAAACAATGACCTGGATTATGTATAATTCATCTAGGAAACTCCAAAACTTTGACCCAAATAAACATATATACCTCTTTTATTAATAATGGTCCTGATATTAAGCCCATAAACAGAGAGAATAATTTAGCTTTATATTAGTTGTTTACAATGAATAAACTGAAAAAGTCAGTCAGGTCAAGCAGAAATGAACTCAGATTTGGACAAGGTCAAGTCCAGTATACAATGTTACATTACAATAGCATGTAATGAAATAAAACTGTTTTTAAACAAACAATTAAATTAAATATACATAACACTGTACACATATACATGTTAATGCCATATACCTGATCACACTGTACACATATGCCATACACGATAATACCCTATACCTGGGCATACTGTACACATATACATCTTAATGCCATATACCTGGTCACACTGTACACATATGCCATACATGACAATACCAGAATCCTAATCATACTGTACACATATACATGTTAATACCACATACCTGGTCATACTGTACACATATACATGTTTACCATATACCTAGTCATGCTGTACATATACATGTTAATACCATATACCTGGTCACACTGTACACATGTATGTTAATACCACATACCTGGTCATTTTTAAAAGAACTTACAATATTGTGAATTCAATCCGAAATAGCCTTAAAAATTCCATCACAAGTCCAAAGATATGAAGTTCTAATTGAGCTCCACTGCTGTTCCAAATAAATTCTAATATTGAATATGGTGATGTGTCTGTAGTCTCAAAGGTGCCAATGGCCTGGAATGTGATGATGTGTTAAGTCTTTTGATGTATCACAGTAATATAATCCCAGATGTCCTTGACTGAATTCATTATAATCGCAAAGGAATGATTTAGTTCAAGAAATATTAATGAACACATTGTAATTCCAGTGAATAATCCAGTTAAATCTATCTATGCTAATTAACAACTGAACACAACAATAAGACAATGATTCTGCGTCTGATGTAAGGGAAGGAATGAGTAATTTTTCAAGCGAACAACATATACATAAAAAGCCAAGACACAATAACAGAGCCAGGATGTAGGTCAGTTTCCTTTTATAACATTCAAAGTTATCAGCAAGTTTAGGAATTCCAAGTGGAAAACTAATGTCCTAAACTCACATTCAAGTAAACATTTACCTCCATTAATAATAATCTGAATATTTAATCTATAATCATAGAGAAATATTAGCATGTATTATGTTGTTTACAAAGTAAACGTCACTATTGAGGTAGACCATTAACTTTGCAAAGATCAGTTACAATATACAGACAGACATAGCATATAATCATTGAGAAAAGCCAACAAACAATGCAAATTAAATATACATAACATCCCCCTCATAAAGATAAAGAAAGATTTACACAATAAAGATTTCTTTTACATATTCGACAAATATACAAATAATTAAAATTGCATACGATATCTTATGAATGGCATAAAATATACATGAAGCAATATAATATTTATATACACTTGAAAGTGCATCTGCAGTTAGATTGTCTTTTCCCTTGACATGCCTGATGTCAATATTGTACTCCTGCAACATCAAAATCTACCTTAATAATCTCTTATTTTTGTGTTTCATTTTGCTAATGAAAGTAAGGGGTTGTGATCACTGAATACAATAACTGGAGTATAGAGTATTCTGAATGAATTCCAGTGGTGTTCCAAATGAATTTCAGTCTTACAAATGCTGATGTAACAATAGCCTGGAATAGTGTTTGTATGCTAACAGTCTTGATGTATCACAATGACATAATCAAAAATGTATCTAAATAAATTTATAATAATCATGATTTAATCCAAAATATTATTAATGGGCATTTTATAATTCCAGTGAATAATTTAAATAAATAAATCTTCTCAAATATTAACTAAAGACAACTAAATTTCTGTTTACTTCTCCCATTAAATAAAAAAAATCTAAGACAAAATAACAGAAACAGGAGTAAGGTCATTTCCAGTGAAATTCATAAATAAGATAGATTTCTAGAAAGCTCCAAGGTCAAAGGCCACATAAACATGTTAACCTGCAAGTAATAATGCTTTTAATATATGACCTAAATGCATAGACAAAAATTAGTTATGTAATATGTTGACCACTCTGGTGGATTAAGTGGTTAGAGCATCCGCCTCTGATGTGGGATGTTGTGGGTTCTATCCCTGACCAAGCCATGCCAAAGACTTGTAAAAATGGTAGTTGCAGCTGCCTAGCTTGGCGCTCATCATTTAGAGATTAGTTTTAGGACTGGTTGGCCTGGTGTCAGGATAATATAACTGGTTGGGACATGATTCTAAGTGTCTGTGGCATGATATCCCTGTGCTAGACATCACTATAAACTGCCACACTACATTCTGAAAAATTTTGAAAGCCACGTTAAAAATCCAAATATATCTCTCTCTCTCTCTCTCTCTCTCTCTCTCACACACACACACACACACACACACACACACACATATGTAGCATGTTGTTATATAAAATAGACAGGACGCCCCAAATCCTACTTTCGAACCTATGACTAGGAAAGAAATGTATACAACATTTTATGCCGATGATTAAATACATCTGTCAGAAACATGCTGGCCTCAAGCTGTAGACAAATTAGTTATATTTTCAGTTATATTATTGTAAATGTCAACATGTATCGCTTAAGGCAATAAAAACAAAACCTTTCTCCCATGCCCAAGCAAGGTGATGGATGAAAAACCTTAAGGATTTGAAGTATCTAATAGAGAAAAGACATAGGACTTACTGTACAGACCTAAATGATTTGAAGTATCTAATAGAGAAAAGACATTGGACTTACTGTACAGACCTAAATGATTTGAAGTATCTAATAGAGAAAAGACATTGGGCTTACTGTACAGACCTAAATGATTTGAAGTATCTAATATAGAAAAGACATTGGGCTTACTGTACAGACCTAAATGATTTGAAGCATCTAATTCAGAAAAGACATTGGGCTTACTGTACAGACCTTAATAATTTGAAGCATCTAATACAGAAAAGACATTGGGTTTACTGTACAGACCTTAATAATTTGAAGTATCTAATACAGAAAAGACATTGGGCTCACTGTACAGACTTAAACGATATGAAGTATCCAACACTGAAAAGACATTGGGCTTATTGTTCAGACCTAAAGGATATGAAGTATCGAATAAAGAAAAGACATTGGGATTACTGTACAGACCTAAAGGATATGAAGTATCCAACATAGAAAAGACATTGGGCATACTATACAGATCTTAATAGTTTGAAGTATCCAGTACAGAGAAGACCTAAATGATTTAACTATCCAATACAGAGAAGGCATTGGGCATACTGTACAGACCTAAATAATTTGAAGTATCTAATACAGAAAAGACATTGGGCTTACTGTACAGATCTAAAGGATATGAAGTATCCAACACAGAAAAGACATTGGGCTTACTGTACAGATCTAAAGGATATGAAGTATCCAACACAGAAAAGACACTGGGCTTACTGTACTAACATAATTAAAGTATAATCTATAAAGGAAACCCCACACAAATATCAGAAACATATTTGTCAACTGAAATTTTGTTTGTCAGCCTGGAATCAGTTTTCACTTACTTCAAAATGCAACAAATTCATAGATGTTCAGGTTTTGGATCAACCAAACTTTAATCTGGACTTCATTCTTGAACTCAGCAATCTGATTGTCCAAATGCAAGTTGGACATAAAATTAATCAATCAAATGTATTACGTGTACACTGTAGTTTCTTTTTCTTGGTGAAATTTAGTGCCAGGCCGATTTTAGCTGGTCTGACACCAGCAAATCTGCAATGATAGCAATACTTAAATATTTGGAGTGCATGTGCTTTTTCAGTTTAGGCTGATTTTAACTTTTTTTTATAAAGCTCACTTTGTACATATTTGAGGTAAATATTAGGATCAGAGTTAAGGTTATGTTTCAGAGCAAAACATGTACGGCATGATGGTCACTTATTTTTGTAGTCAATGACTTACAAAGTGGCAATCAGGGCAATGAGACTATCTGGAGGAGTGAACATGGGATTGGGACTGTCGAGGGCAATGAGACTACTGAGGGCAATATGAGAAATGGACATAGGGTTGGGACTGTCTAGGGCAATAGGGGAATTGCATAGGGCCTGTATAAGGCAATATGGGATTTTAACATTGTGGGACACTTGGGAGCAATATGGGAAATTAATGTGGATGACATCACGGTACTGGACACTGGGAAAATGGCAACAATGTTGCAAGTGGCTGACCTCATTTGGCGGACCTGTTAGTGACAGTGTTGCAAGTGGCTGACCTCAGATTGCATACATGTGTAATAGGTACCTGTTGCATAATGACTATACTTTGTATCCAAGATTTATATATAAAGCATTACCTACATCTGAAATTATGCTGGCGGTATTCATAAATTTGTATAATTGTAATGATGCTATAAATAGCTATAATCAAGGAAAAGACCAACACCAAAATGGATGTGACTAAAAGTAACTCTAAAATTATGAATTTGTTCCAGAATTTAACAGAGCCTAAACATATCCCAAAACATTATATTACATTGGTTTAGACTAAAATGGATAAACCTGGTAACTATTTATAGCCACAACTTGTATAAAAATTCTATAAAAAAAACCAGTATCTATTTATAGCGACAACTTGTTGAAATTCCTTTTTTGGGAAAAACCCACTCTTTTTTTATAGTTACAACTTGTGATAAATCCTTTGGGAGAATGCTAGTATCTATTTATAGTCTCATTTTTTAGTAAAATCCTATGGAAAAACCCAAGTCTATATTTATAGCCTCATAATTTCTAGACTTAATGACGTCATTGTACTAGACAATGCGGAACATTTGGCAATAATGTTGCAAGTGGCTGACCTCAATCAGAAGGCTACTAAATAAATGTTGCAAGTGGCTGACCTGCATATGCACTACTGTAGGTAGGTGAAATGATTTTGATAGCAAGAAGGGTTTATAGGGACAAACACAACATAGACATATACATTCAAATACATACACACACATGCACACATATTCCAAACGCCCTGTGTTAGCTTAAAATGAAAGAGAAAGATTTAAAATCTCACAAAATAGACACCACCAAAAATACTATATTGTAAAAGGCTTGTATCTATTTCTAGTCACAACTTGTAAGAAAGTCCATTTGAAAAATAAACCTAGTATCTTTTTATAGTCACAACTTCTAGGAAACTCCTTTGGAGAAACCTAGTATTATTTTTAGCCATAATTTGTGGTAAAATCCTTTGAAAAACCCAGTATCTATTTATAGCTTCAACTTGTGTCACAATCCTATCTAAATACCTACTATCTATTTATAGCTACAATCTGTGGAAATTCCTATGGAAAAACCCAGTATCTTTTTATAGTCACGACTTATGGAAAATCCTATGGAAAAACCCAAGTTAATATTTATAGCCTCAAAATTTCCAGCCTCAATGACATCACAGTACTGGACACTGAGGAACAATTGACAACAATGTTGCAAGTGACTGACCTCAATCGGGCGGCTATTGAGTAACAGTGTTGCAAGTTGAAGACCTCAATATGCGCTACTCTATGTAGGTGAAATGAATTTTATAGGGACAAAAGGGTTTTTATAGGGACAAAGATAGATTTATAGGGACAAACAAGACATGCTCTTGTACACCTTATATACCATCCAACACCCCATAAAAGTAATATCCATTACATCGTCTATATCATCCATCACCCCCACACATGATCCAAAAAACGTCCTGTGCAAGCATAGAGTGCAGGAGAAGGAGCTGAAAGCAAACAAAACATACTCTCACACATCTTATCTACAATTCAACACCGCATGCACATTCAATCCAAAACGACTTACGGTAGTTTAAGAGTATAATTGGAGAAGACGAAATTTCACAAACTTACTATTCATCATACCACAAAATATATTATTCATCACACCATTTATGCCATCCAATACCCCATACACATACACTATCCAATGCATCTTGAACTAGCTTAGAGTTTTAAAACCAAATCAAATCGCACAAACATACCACCCAACATTTCATAAACACATACTATCCATAATGGCATGGTTTAGTTTCGAATCTAAACAAAGGAGATTAAATTTCACACACACACACACACACACACACACACACACACACACACACACACACACACACACACACACACACACACACACACACACACACAAAAGCCATCATACTGGACTGCAAACAAGCAAAAGTAGGTTCGGAAGCGGTGTAATATCTCTATTCTAGAGATTGGGGTAGTCCTGAAAATGGCTGTTTTTGTTTTATAGTTTTGGCAATCTCTTAACGTCACAAAGGAGGATTGATTGTCACGTCTCAGTGCAGGTTTTCCTACAGGATACGGTCTGCTTCTTCAGAAGGAGAAGGAGGACTCCTTTGTGTCTGTTACGTTTGCTAAGCCCCAGCTATAAAGTCATGTATAAGCTATAATCTACCTGTCTTGGGAATATTACTGCGACCATGTGCTTGATGTCTAAAGATTGCCGCGTGGTTAGTGTTAAACTCTTATGCAAGGTTACCTGACCAGCCGGAAACCGGAAACTTGAATCTGCAAAAGGCGATAGATCGCACGACTTAACAAAGGCTTGCCGTTATCACAACTATGTGTTAAAAGGTTAGTGTAGGATCAAAAGGAAGCCTGCGGGGTGAACGGGGCATATTCGTATCCGTCACCACATTGACAGACAGCGAGAGGGACATTGTCCGCTAAGTGTGATTGCATCCGTTCACTGCGACATCCAATCGAAATTGAGATAGAGGGTGTGATTACAATTCAGACCCGAATGATACTTTCCGAACCCTTAAGAGAAAATTTAGCATTCGCCTGGAAGAATTGCGGATCAATATCTTTTACTTCGAGAACGAAGCCACTCATAATTTGGCGGGAAAACTTAGAGTAGATTATAAGGAAAGACAAAACTTCAAAAAGGTCATTAAGTTATTTGCTCTATTTTTGCAGAATATTAGAGCATCATAATTGTAATTATTTGTAGTATGTATACTTAATTACTAGGATCGTTTAGTATGTACAATTTCCTTTGTAGTGTTTTATTTACATGCGTATTTGGGAAATGGGCTTGAGCATCGGTAGAGAATTATTAGATGCGAGGCGGAAGTTTATGTAGATTGTTAGCTTGTGGTCAGAATTAATTTTGTAATTCGCTATTAGGTTACTTCGTACTTGTACCGTCCTTGTGTTTTCACAGGAAGCTTTTTAGGGGACACAGAACTTCGGGTTTCATTGGGTCCCAAGTCTGCAAGAGTTGGAGACGGAATTGAGACTGAAGTCAATACAGTCGAAGTCGACAGAAGGGTAGTCGTAGGAGAGAAAGTGGAGGAGGTGTCTAGAGAAAGTCGAGGTGAAGGAGAAGGAATCTGGAGAAAAGTCGAGGAGGAAGAGGAGAAGGAATTGGGAGAAATAGGAGAGAGAAAGGATATGCCAGATGAGTAGATATACAAGGACAGGTGGAAATCAATCTCACACTGCTAATCAAGTAATGCAATAGGCTCATTAAAGGGTCGAACGAAAGGGGTGTAATTGGAAATTTGAGTCATTTGATTATTGAATTGTTATTAAATTGTTATTCATTGAATTTCAACCTTTTTTGTATATTTAACCATTGAACCGTCCACATTGCTAACTGCGGGCTCGGAGCTTTACATCTATCTTTCACTAAATTTAACTTCCAACAAAATAGAGCCAGGGTGGGACTTCTATAATAGTTTAAATAAAACATTGGGAGCACCCCACCCCAACCATAACAATTGTCACAGTGTCCACTCTATAAAACCCCTTTTGTTTCTCCTGCTGCAGCCTGTGTTGTTATTGTTGCTGCTGCTCTTGTTTCTACTGCCTATATCTCTCTGTCCACATCTCTTCTTCCCGCTTCACTTCTTCTCTAAAGACATCTTCTATTAGGTCTTGAGCCACTTGAAGCATCCTGACATTGTTTATTTCTCTCGGCTTCTGCATCAGGTTCTGCCAGATACGATGTAAATGCACTTTGCCTTCCTTCAGCTTTGCTAATTTCGGAGACATGTTTATGTATTGACGAGTCAACAATGGATGGCGAGACTTGACTTGATTTGACTTTTAATATTCTTCGCATTCGCCATATGGCATGCATGACGGGTTAATGCCCGAACCGCGTTCTAATTAATTAATCTCAGGAGAAATAAAAAGTGCCTCATCCCCCAGTTCGTTTATGCACACAAAGTGCGCTAATTAATTTGTCCGATTCCGGAGCATATACCGTGGGCGGGAATAGAGACACACATGCAAATCGTCTTAGTCTGTATCTGGTATAGGACGCTTTTTGGGATAACAACCCATTCATAGCGCCACCCCGGTTCCGTGCTTACATGCTCATCGGAGCACATGTTAACTTAGACGAGTGGGAATAGTCCCACATTTTGTCTTTTTGTGGTGCTAGCGAGGAAGAGGAGGAGAGGGACTCGGCAAGAGGCAACAAGCGCCAATTGAAGTACTGACACCTCCAGTCGTACTCTAATCAAATTTAGTCCAGTTATTCTAATAGACTATTTTAAATGTGTAAGCCACCTGTGTAATTAGCCAAATATATTAAGTCTAACAAATTTCTGTAATTTATTCACACATTTGAATTTGAATTTAGCGTACAAAGTGTACCTCTAATTTCCAAAATAATACAATCAGTTGAGTCTAAATGACTCATTATAATTTTTGTATCACGCAGAATAACAATAAGGACATATAATTTTGATGGTGGTGAGTAAAGGATCAAATCAGGTTTATGATATAAAAAAAAAAATTATCAAAAGAGGTTTTCAATAACCAAAATGAAAACATCATACAGTCAGGCAATCTTAGTCATACGTCAGGTCTTTTCACCCCCGAGTCGTTGACTTGGATCTTCTTCCGGACGTAGACAATTTTCATCAGTATTAGCTACATCTCAGCAATAGCTGTATTCCGGAGTTTCTTCGGTGGCTGCCTCTTCTCATGGAATGGCCCCTCCCGTCCAACCACAGGAATTCTCTCTATTCTTCCTTGGAACTTCTCATTTTTCACGACTTACATTTTTAATATGTTCAGGTTTTATATATTTTTCTTTTTCTTCCCACCCAAACGTGGCAATATTAATTATTCGATCTTTATCCATAATAGCGGCGATACCTTACTCAGTAAATTTATCCACCAAATTAAGTATAACTTTTGGTGGTAGTTGAACAACTTCTGGTTCTGGTGAAACAAGATCTTCTGTATCACTAGTCTCAATAGGAAATAGTTCGACATCCTCTGTGTGTTGCTGTAATAGTGGTTGAGCAGCAGCTATTTCAGCTGCAAGTTCTCAGAGAAAATCCCAATTCTACTCAAAATATAGACATTGCCATGGTCATATATTTGACTGCGCTATTGACTGCGCTAAATATACCTATGAGCTATTAAAAACACGCAGGGTTTCTCACACCAGGTCACGTGTCTGACTGCACTAAATATACATATGCACTATTAATAACTCGCTGGGATTTACAAGTCGGACAAAAATCGATAATTGCATATTTCACAACACTCGTTAGAGAGATCTGTAGCTGTTACATTAAACATAAATTTGAAAATACTAGAACACTTGATAAATAAATTATACGTGCACGTTTAATGTCTGTCTTCCGTTTCATAAGTATTGATACAGTTATATATTTAATTTCAGCTGTATATTTGTGAGAGTCCGGTGGTCGATTGGTTAAGACGGATCGACCAGTGGAAACTACTTCGTGGGTTCGGGTCCAAAACGCGATAGACATATTGTCAGCTTCAGCTACAGAAGCTATAGTGGGTGGAGAGGCGTACCCTCGATGAAAAAGACGAAATATCGTTGGATGGATAATTGTAAACATATAAAACTAACCCAGCTGCACTTACCTGGGCCCCTCCGAACCCAAATAAGGGTGTTCATTCTAAAGCATCCGGGGTTCACTTAGGGAGGTGTGTGTGTGCTTGATTACAAATTATCAAACTAAAATCCCTCTGAGTCTTTAAAATTTCGTTTCGCACTTAGCGATTCAACAATTACAATGGAAAAAGAAAAATATAACAATTACAATAGAAAAAGAAAAATATAACAATTACCCAAGATTCAACAGATATCCAACGTCGTTCAACCTGGTCGCAAGCATTTCCGTTTGCTATCTGTTCTTTAAGTGTCTGTGAGTCTCGTATAAATTTAGGTCGTTCCCTAGAATTTTTTTTTTTTTGTCTCTTGTTCATAAAAGAGTCTGATTCCACAATGGAGGTTTTATTGATAGGTAACAAAAATTTGTCCGCCGCCATTTATTTTGGGTCGGTCCACCCCCACCAACTGCTTCTATTTATATACTTCACAATGGATATTTTTAAAAATCCAGGGACGGGGAGGGGATAATTCCCCTTTGAAGACGCTAATGTCTATATCCCTTTAGAGCTTAATGGCTTGTCAGCACACTACTGGTTATTTGGTGCCAATGTAAATGAAAATTATAGGATGTAATGATAAAGGATTACAAAGGGAAAACTTTAAGATTGGTTAATTGACAATAAAGAATATTTGGCATTCCTGTAATTTAAAATGGATGAAAACGAATTTCATGATAAATAACAATTTTTGCATAGGGCTGATTTCCTAACCCAATTTTTTCAAAAAAGTGTCTTTTCTGCCTCGAAATTTGACTATAATCAAAATGCCAAAACATCGTCTCGACTGAGTAATGTTGAACAATGAAATGAGAAGAGGGCGTGAACTCACATCTGAAACCAATTAAAAACTTTGATTGGATAGCCAGAAATCAATCCCAATCAGTTTTACATAGCGGAGAATGCAATTTCCTGCTTACATAGCTATCAGTTATCTACGTAATAATTACCTATTTTGAATGTCGAAACTTATCAATTCTTATTAATTCCTAACTTAAAATCTAAGGTAGCATATGCAAGACTGAGATTAAGACTGTGATTGTATCAGGTCAGAATATGAGATTAAGACTGGGATTGTATCAAGTCAGAATATGAGGTTAAGACTGGGATTGTATCAAGTCAGAATATGAGATTAAGACTGGGATTGTAGCAAGTCAGAATATGAGATTAAGACTGGGATTGTAGCAAGTCAGAATATGAGATTAAGACTGGGACTGTAGCAAGTCAGAATATGAGATAACAGACTAAGACAACTCAATAAAGCTTTTTATTTAATAAAATTAAAGAAAGGTAGTATACTCATTGTTTGGCAAAGGTAATATTTATACCGAATTACATAAATAAGGTATCATATTTCATTCCACATTACAAAGAATAAAATACTTTCACCGTACAGATATGAGAAGTACAGATAAATAAATTAATACAATATGAATCAAACATAGCCGGCGCCCCTGGTGGCGGAGCGGTCTAATGCACACGCCATTGCCGATCACTGCCATGTCACCTCCGTCCGCGTAGGTCCGAGTCTCGGGATCGGTCAATATGGGTATGGAACAGTAGCATACTGTGAGTCAGTGATTAATTACGGGATTTTCACAGGTTATTCCACCATTTATACTGACCGCCACTTATAGCCTGTCTTGCGTTGAGAAATGGCGTTAAACCCCAAAACAACAACGACAAACGTAGCCGCCAAGCCACATGTCCGCGAAAAGTGCACATACACAAACCTAAAATTAACTAATACACCTTACTAACTGGTTTGGCCCTGGGTGGTCGAGAGGTCTAAGGCGCTCTCACTTACAGATCACAAGCGTCTCACCTCTGTCTGAGTGTGTTTGAGTCTCGGGATTGGCCAACGTGCTAGTAGCTTCCCTTATTCAAAGGTTTTCCCTGGTTCTTCCTCAACCATATATCATGTGCTGAAAAATATTCAAAAATACATTTTAAAAATTTAAAAAATGGACATGACGAAAAGAAACCCATGTAGTTGTTGTTGTTGTTGTATGGTTTAACGTCATTTTTTTCAGCACAAGATCGGCTAAACATAGCGGACAGTAAAAAAGAAAAAATCCGGGAAGACCTCGGAAAGAACCACCGACCCACGAGAATCTACTGGCAAGCTTTCTCACATACCCACATTGCCCGAACCCGAGATTCGAACCCACGCAGACAGAGATGAGATGGCAATGATCCGTAACGGTGAGCGCTTTAGACCACTCGGCCTCTCGGGGCCCCAACCCATGTACCACCTTACCTTTGTTCTGTGATTCAAGTTAATGACATAATTGGCTCAGATAAGTTAACAAGTTACGATTAAACATATATTTAGCGATATATAAATTTATCATAATGAAACTCATTTTCATACACAAGCCATTAAACATTTCGATAACTACACTTAATACTTTGGCAGGTGACTATAGATAGATAAAGAAAACAGTGTGACGTAAGACTGGCAGAAAAATGAACTAAACGGGGCAGTAAGGACATCATGTGGTTGCGAGATTTAATAGATAAATATTTAATATATCATTTAATAGATACGTATGTAATTAGTCATATCAGCATGCAATTTTAAGTTTTATTTTACATCCAGACACGAAGCTTGCTGCCTCAGTGTAAAATAGCATTACATGATGATGATGAATTAAAATCAAATAGCAACAGCACAAATAGAAGACAAAAACATTTATTTTGATGTGCAACAATTTTACAATTCCACCAGACCGTGACAAAAGATATCTGAAGGAAAAGGCAAGACAATGATTGATAATGAGCCAGAAGACCATCAAGAATGAACACCAATGTTTTGGCTAGCTACAT
>JAECUM010011430.1:0-41089 GCA_016617855.1 Megalonaias nervosa | reverse complement strand
TATATAGAAAATGCTGATTTTGACCTGAGGCCAAGCAGAGGACTATATAATCTTGTCACTGGAAAGATTATTCATTCATGCTTGAACACTTTCAAGCTATCGTTGTGTACAGTATTTGATTTGGAATTATTCAAATTATTTCTTTTCTGGAAATACAAAAGTGCTCTGATAACATTCTTGGAAATAGAGACTTGAATTTATACTGAAATTTCAAATAAGGATTTCTTCTTGGATTGGTATTATTGTGATCCAACAAAAGACTGTTGGCACGTCAACACTTTACAAGCCATCACAGGCACATCAACAAATTCAGCCTTGGACTAAATTTGGATTTTCACTAAAATTTATTCAGAACTTTTATTATTAGGACTGGTGTTTGTAACTCTAGGATTATTTTGGGATTTAAATCGCAATACCGTAAGTTCTTCTTTTCCCTTTGCAATATGTATTCAAGGGAAATAAATTATTTGTTGAATTTTACAAAAATTTGTTGCTTTTCACTCTTTTCTGTTACTTATTTTAAGAGCATAGACTCGTTTCAAATTGGGTATTATCAGAGTTGTACAAATGTTTTCCTAATCATCTTGTCCCGAACAAGTAGGGTTTTAGTACTATACAAACCTTAGATAACTGAACTGATGAGTTACTTGGTTTCCATTTATTATTCCCATTTTGCAGAACATACTTGATGAATTTACAGAAGTATTATTTTCTTTTTCCACATATAGGTGACGCTCTACGGTTTCGTATTTTGCATAATGTACGAATTTTAAAGAAAAAGAATTTCTCCCGGTTCCCTCGCTGGTTATACTGGCTATTTAAAAAAGGACCTTGCATATCTTAGGCATTGTTCAAAGAACCTTTAATTCCCTTTATTTTGGTGTATGATTGATGGGTGTAATATGGGTTATAAAGTATACAGCTTGACCTTACTCCAGATGTGCACCTTTCAAAAAAATGCTAGCTCCACTTGGTCATTTTCAGTTCCTGAACTTCAGACGTAAATTGTAAAAGAAGGAACCGATAACTTTTTTTTTTTTTATACTTTTTATATATTTGGTAATTCATTCATTACACTTTCAGAAGCTGGTATTGTCTAGGCTGGCAAAATTCATTTTCCCTATTTTAATAGCTGCCAAGGATAGTGTACTTTAGACAAATTCAGGCTGATTTTTGGAGCACAAGGGAGCAGTCATTTTAGTTAGCAGTATGCTAAGATCATTTACAATTTCCAAAAGTACAATATCCAAAGAAATGTCCCCACATTTCATCAAAGCAGCATAGAGGTATGCCAACATTCTCTCCACTGTGCATGTTTTAAATGCAAACAACTTCACCTTACATACGTCACTCTCTCAAAAGTACATAATAACTGGTGAGCGGCCCCATAGTAGTAACATCTAGAAGCCATTATAAACAAACAAAAAAAAAAAACAAAAAAAAAAATCAGTATCATCATATCATGATTTAAATATCGGTCAGAAAAAGTAATTTATATCAAAACTAATCCTGTACTACCAGTATACGGACTAAATGTAATTTACATCAAAACTAATCCCTTTCTACTAATATATGGGTTAAATACGTATTACTGGTAATGGGTTGCTATATTTTTGCTTACATGTAGCAATTACTACAAAATTTGTACAAACACAAATCTATTGATTAATGGCCCAACCCCAAAAGAATAAAAAAGTATTCTAATAAATGTCACGATCTCCTGAGACCTTTGACGGATGTTACTGTTAACACCTTACAATGTTTAACTTATTTTTAGAGCAGTCAACAAAATCTTTCTTTTTCTTCACGTTTAGTATCTTCTTAAGTCAATACAGCTTTTAAAATAATTACAAGTATTATCAGTTAATATTAATCAGTTAAACAATTAATAAAAAGACGTGGGATCATCACAGTCACGACTTTTCGTTCCTTATGTCTGACTTTTCAAATATTAACTATTCACTTTTGATGTAATGACCTCTTATTTTGTATATAGATTCTTTTTTATGTCGCTCAAGTCAGTTCGATAGCTTTTTCCGGTGGTTTACAAGTTCATCCTGCTTTCTGAACAATATTTGGAATGTACAACATGAGGTTTTCCAGTTCCAGCTTCGTATCTTTTAATTCGTCCTCGAGTTTATCAATCTCATCGAATGACTGCTTCAGTGCATCACAGGACATTTTCCTAACAATGCCTGGAGAATGATTTTGGTTTGGTTTTGTGGGTTTAACGCTGTTTTTCAGCACATGGTGCATAGTATCTTTGGTGGAAGAAGAACTCATGAAGACCCCGTGAAGAACCACCGACACACAGGAAGCTTATTGGCAAGCTTTCACACATGCCCTCTTTGATCGAACCGAGACTCGAACTCAGGCGGATAGAGGTGAAATGTGTGAGTGGTCTGCAAAATATGTGAGTTATCAGTAAAGGCAAGCGCCTTAGACCACTCGGACACTCGGTGCCCTACCCCGTAACATTGTACGTAGATTTGATTAAATGTTTTATTTGTCCATTCTTGACTTTTCCTTTAGTATATGCATCAAACTATTTTCACTCGCGAGTTTAATTAATTATACACATATTTAATTGGACCTCCTCTTATAATGTAAGCTGGTTCATTTGGTAATACATCTTAACTTTTTTCTCCCCCTTACTTCTTTGAGTGTTAGTCTCCTCTTGAATTTCATTAGTAATAATTTTTGTACTAGTAGGGGCGGCCCATGCAATGGAGGTGGGGGCTAATATCCAAAGATTTATTACATTTGTTACGTGTCTAGGCTCGTACAAAGTAGCAAAGAAAAGCGTGAAGCCAACAAGCTTTATAAAATTTAACAAATAAATTTATTTCCCTAGAAAACAAGGTAACAATATGAAAAAGGACTTACGGTTTGTGAATCTAATCCAAAATTAATCCTAAAATTTAAAAATATAGGTCCTATCACTAAAAAGTTCTAAATGAATCACAGTTCGAATCCCGATGAAGTCCCAAGATGGAAGGCGATGACGTCTTCTATAACCTCTTTTGTGTTGGCGAGTCAACAGTTCCTTTTTGAATCCAAGAATAATAATCCGGCTTTAGAATTCTGAATAATTCCAATAAATGTCTTTGTCCAAGAATTCGAATGAGCACTAGATAAAGTCTCCAGGGAAGATAAATTATTTTAAATAAAAACTCAATTTAAACTGGCAACAACCGAAAAACACCTTTGAGCTCTGAAGGTGTGAATTACGACTGAATCAAAATCACTAGAAATGTTAGTTTTAACTCTAATTGCAACGCAATACGGGATCATCTGATAGGGTCACGTGATCACTTCCTTTGCCGCGGCGCAGAAACATTATTTGTCAATTATCACGTAGACCATTTACGGATTTGATTACACTGAACAAATCTTACTATAAGATTCAATAATTAAAAAAAAAATTAAAAAATGTTATTTACATCACAGCTGAAAATAGCCCTGAAATCGAGGTCACAGACTGATACAATGTAAACAAGCTACTGGCTTGTTTACAATCAAACAGAACTGAACTAAATTTTCTGGAAAAATGTAAAATCCAGTGAATAAAGTTATCATTAAAATAACATGTAATGGAAAAAATAAAAAAAATTAAAAAAAAATTTAAAACTAACAAACAAGTAATTAAATTACATATACGTAACACATTAGGGGGTCCATTTCTGAATTTATGCAGAGGGAGGGACCAAACTTTGAAGTTACACAAATGTCTTCCAAGGTGATGTCCCTACTGTTACTACTCAATGGTCTTAAACTAAGCAACAAAAATAGCAAAAACCAACAACGTTGTAAAATTCAACAAATAATGTATGTCTCCAGAATACAAAGTGATAAATTGAAAAGGAATTTACAGTATTGTGAATTAAATCCCCAATAGTCTTTAAAACTCTTTCACAAGTCCAAAAGTATAGAGTATGCTGAATGAATTCAAATTTTGAATGTGTTGCCAATAGCCTGTAATAGTGGGGATTTGCTAACAGTTTTGATGTATCATAGTGATATAATTCAAAATGTCCTTGAATGAATTCACAATGAGTCCAAAATAGTGATATTGTCCTAAATCAATGAGCACTTTGTAATTCCAATGAATAATTTAAATAAATAAATAAATAAAATTCTCTCAGATGAACACAAATGAAATTTATTCCACTAAGACTGATGTTAAGATATAGAATAAATAATTATGTTTATTTCAAACTTATATACAGACTGTCATCTGTTTTATATCGCTACAAAATGCCCTGGACCTAGGTCATTTTTATTGGAATTTTCCATCAAACTGTAAACAAAATTTGTTTCTAGAACAGTATGACAGTATGTATGTATGCATGTATACAATACAAATGTGATTGTGTAAAACACAACTAACACTTCATGATCATGCCGTTTTTTTTCCGGAAAAATGGACTTTTCGTAAGGATCCTTGTATCGGATGTAACGTGCAACAATCGCTGTGTGCCTTAAGGCATAATACAATCATTTGAATGTTATCTATTGCAAAGGCAGACACAGCATAATACACTCATTTAAATGCTATCTATTGCCTAGCAGACACAGCGTAATACACGCATTTGAATGGTATCTATTGTCTAGGCAGACACAGCGTAATACATTCATTTGAATGGTATATATTGCCTAGGCAGACACAGCGTAAAACATTCATTTGAATGGTATATATTGCCTAGGCAGACACAGCATAAGTGCAGATACATCAGATCAGTTCTGATAAACCCGGAACTCTTAGCATGAAAATCGTATATCTCAATTTTATCCCCATCAAATATTCACTAAAATAGTTTTTAAATGCAAATCACTCTTACTACACGTATACATCTGACCTCGACATATTTAGGTTCACCTTAATCGAAGTTTAGATAACATACAATGTATTTTCAGCACCTTCTATCGCAATATGTACAATCCAAGTACGTTTATTGTGCATTAATGTACACAATGATTGTACATGTTAAATCAGTTCCAAAGTCACTTAATAAAAGTCTAAGGTAGTCTGTCTTATTTTAAAAATAATAAAGATGTAGTTACAAATCATGGAGGTGATCAGAATTGCAGCTGCTGGTATGGTTTGTCTCTACACAGAAACTTACATCACGGATGGCTCTATCCTGGGAAATATAGGTCTGATCATGAGCACTCAGAAATTTAAAGTCACTGAAATTTTAATATCATTTTGTGTTCATATATTTACTAAAGGAGTTGAATTGGGACCGCGAATCTTGTGCTTCATTAATTACATAATAACTGCCCAGAATGGCATTATTTTGCATTATTAAGCTTTGAACCGAATAAACTAAACGAATAACCAGAGTTTTTCTGGCCTTTTCAAAAAGGGCTCTTCATACAGAAAAACATAATATCATGGTAGTTTTATATCAGTCAAATCAGGGCACAATATTATCTAAAGTTGGTGTTTATATGTTTTTCGTCTTTGAAAATCGAACGTGTATGGATAATCTCCACTTCTGTTTTTGTCCCAACGCACTTTAGCCGAGGTATCGTCGTACTCCAACTCCAAAAAACGCTGATGTTAACTTCTGTCAGTGATGCCCATATACTCTCGTGGCCACCAGAGGGAGAGATACTAAAATTGCCAGTGAACTTGATTCTCTATCCCTTCTCTATCTCTCCAGTGCCACTGATTTCTGTATGAACTTATAAGAAATGATAAAGTCTTTTTTGAAGACTTTAGTATTTTAGTATAATGTTTCCATCAATTCATTCCTCTGTGAAAAAATCTCGATTACTCCGGATCGTCTTCTCCAGCCCATTCAATGATCACTTTAGTTAACCCTACCATATCTCCAAATCGTCTTCTCCAGCGCATACCACGACCTCTCCAGCTCGACCTACACGCACTCAGACTCACCATACAATTTCTCCAGATCGATCTATATCACCTTCAGCTCACCCTACGATCTCTTCAGCTAGCCATCTCCAGCTCACCCTACAATTTATCCAGCTCGCCCCATATCCTCTTCAGCTTACTCTACTATCTCTACACCTCATGAGATCATACCTGCTCACCCTACAATCTCTCTTTTATTTTTCTTTTTTTTTGGGGGGTGGGTGGGTGTCCCTCGTCTGATCTTTCCAGACCATTTAAGGTCCCCCCCCCAACCGTAATTTTATCCGAAGGCTTAATGTTTTTGTTAAAAGTGATTGCTGTATTCTTTACAGTTTGAGTTCTTGTGTACCGGTTTGAATTTTCTGTTTTTGTTTAATGCTATATTCTTTACAGTTCGAATTCTTGTGCACCAGTATGAATTTCTGTATATTTTTCTTTATTAATGTAATTTTTGGGGACTTGTATTGATTGTGTCTCGATTGTAAGAGTTATTTGTCCTTTCGTATCATTTTTTTTTTTACACAGTTCCTGTTTCAGTAAGACTGTCCATCTCACTGATGTCATACTTAGTGTCGTCTAATTCCTCATCGTATGATAGCTTGTAATAATTTTTCCTTTTTCTTTCACTTTCTTCCGATCTTGATATTGATAGGTCTTTTTCAAGTTCCTGGCTTATAGATAATTCACTTTCTTTATTCTTCTTCTCTGTTCTTTTCTCTGTTCATCTGTTAGTTTCTTTCTGAGGTTTTGTTTTTGTTTTTGTTGTTGTTCTTCTTCTTGTATTACTTCCTTTTGCTTTCTTTGTTGTTGTTGTTCTTTTATGTCCTTAGTTGTTGATATTGTTTGCTTTTGTTGCTGGTTCTGTTGTTTCTCTTGTGTTTCTTTTTGTTTATCTTTCGGTTCTTGTTGTTGTTGTTTTTGTTTGCCTGTTGGTTGTTGTTGTTGTTTGCTCTTTTGTTGTTGGGTCGATTGCTGACTACACTCTTGTGTCCCTTTTTCTTTTCTTACTGATTGTTGTTGTTTGTCATTTTGTTTTTGAGTCGTTTGCTGTCTATGTTATTGTTTCTCTTTTTCCTTTTCTTTTTCCCTTGTTTGTTGCCGTCTTATCTGTTTTGGGAATATTGTTATCTCACTAAAGTGGTGTATCTCTTTGTACTTGTTGCTGTTGTTTTGTTATTTCTTGGTGTATTTTGCACCTCTTCGGCGTGTGCCCGATTTTTCCGCATTTGTGGCATTTCCGATGGAATATGCATCCTTTATATCACGTTTTTGCTAAAACAAGCCGTGTAAAAATAACACTTTCTTGATGGTATATAGTTTTTCTATATTTATTTCCAGTATTCTGGTACTGTTCTTTATTGTGTATCCAGGGATGGTGTCCATTCTCACTCTAATCACTTTGGTTTGGAATTTTTGTTGGAATCTTTCTACCGTGGCTTCCAGTGGAATTTCCATGGGTATATCCACTATGTGTAGTTCCCCTATCCTCTTTTTTTATTTTTCTCAGAAATGATTACGGTTTGTTTTTTTAAATAATTGTTCCTCCTGTAAAATCTATTACTCCGTATGGCATAACTGGTTCTGTCCCTTTTGGTCTCAGTATAAATCCTCTGTTTCCATTCATATTCAAGCTGTCGGCTAGGTTTGTGAATTCCATGTTTCTTATACTCGTTGTTGGTTTTTGATCTACGGTATTCTTGTTGTGTCTATTTCTTGCGTTCCCTTTTTATATGAACATTTCAAGTATGATCCTTCTGCTAAACCAATTCTTTCGGCATCAAAGTATTTTTTCAGTTCAGTCAATTCTCTGTTTCTCGCCATCTTTGTTTGCTCGTGCGTCTCGTGCGTCTCGTGCACTGAGTTTGTTTAAGGTTTTGAGAATATTAGTTATAATGTTTCTCTATATATCTCTGTATATCTATATATCTGTATATTTATCTTTCCATTTATCTCCACCAGGCTGTGAAAGCTTTCCGCTAGTTCAATTCTCCTATATATTTACGGGCGGTTTGTTTGGTCCTGGCCATTGGAGATGAAAATCGGGAAGACTTTACTTCTCAAAAAGGAGTATCACAATCTTTCCGGCTTGCTCTTCGATCTCTCCGACTTTCCTTACGGTCTCTCCAGATCATCCATTTTGATGGAATTGGCGTTCCGTATTCAAGCGAGTTTGAGATTTACACATAAGGTCAGCAGTTTTATTTGGTTGCGTAATGTAACAAACAGTCAGATTTGCGGTGGGTGCCGAGCGCCTCTGCAGAGTTAGGTGACCTCTATGATCTTTACCTGAAAGCTAGTGTAAGATCTGCACATCTGGTGTCAGCATTGTTTGATACTGTGGCGAGGAGTATGAAAGTAAGTACTACTCTATACACATCTTGGCAGGGGTTCTTTTGAGACTCTGTGATAATGTCCGCTGGTAACCCTCGTCGAAACTATTCGTGTTTACCGGCGTAATTTACTTCTGAAAATAGAAAACCTATATGATATCGTTCATTTTACCTGCTAGCAATATGTCTCTGTTTGAATAAAAGCTGGAAATCTGTAGTTGTCAGATATTTAAACTGGCAAAAACTGACTTCTTGTAAACAAGCCACTTAAAAATGCCCTAGCCCGACATAAGATGGCAACTGTCCCAGACGTCATGCTCTGGCATTTGCTCAGCGCTAAATATGCTTAAAAACAAAACAATAAAATAGATGAGAACTGTGTACTTTTCTCCACCTGAACGCCGTGTTGGTATTGTATGAGACAGTTATATTGCTGTGTAAAGAAGGCATTTGCCAAGATTAATTTCAGTGCATGCTTAATTTGAGCTGACGGGTGTTACCTTATTAGTGTACATGCTCTTAACCTTTATCAACAAGGGAGTTTTTTTCCCCTCAAGATTAATACGATGATTACGTCTTGTCTCATCCTCCCATGTAGAGATTTTCTTGAAAATCTGTATATTGTAGCACAAGAAATCCTGATGAAACATCGTTCTATCAGGTATAGTGTGTACGACAAGAACTAAATAACAAACACATTAATCAAGAAATATTTATTTATTTATTTATTTATTTATCCAATACTAATTCCATGAATTAAAGATGAGCGCTTTTTTATTTAGTTACTTACTTATTCCGCTCTGATTTGATAACTTTTACTGAGAATTCAACTTGTTTTTATTTTGAGTGATACGGTACCTCCTTTATAGCAATCCATTTAGTGAGCTGTTCAAACAATTTATTGACATAAATATTCTGTGATAAGATAAGCTGAAATCTTAAGTACTGTTTTGCTTGGCACAGAGCTAAATGTTTATTTATTCCAAGAATAAATGGTGACAGACAAGGGCTGAGAAAAAAAATGACATATGATACCGAGATATATGTGTGATAAGAATGCACACTTGTACTATTTCCAATAATTACTGCATATAAGAACACCGCATTTAGTTACAACCTTCACCCGACTCAACGTTTTAGTGCATAATACTGTCTCCATTATCACAAACCTACATATTAATATTAAGAAAAGTTTCAGATTTAAAACATGCATCCCTGACAGAGCCAAGAATATTTATTACCATTAAATTAAGTAAGTCTTTGTCTTTAATGAAATTAGCTTCAGATATTAAACAGTTTAGCAAATTAATTGCTCATCATCTAAAACTGGAACAGCATTTAGCTTTTGAAGTGAGTAAAATCTTTTCCTGAACGTTCCTGAATATTGTTTGTTATTGCCACTTGGTACCTCTGGAAGCAGTACAGGATGGGTGAGGGAGGCATCCGGGTCAATAAACAGTTTCATTCGATTTGCCGGTACAGTGTGTTTAGTTTGTTTAATGTCATAACTCTCAATCGGATAGTTCATTGGTGATGTCGCAATTATTATATGTGGGATGCTCCCAAGGTGTAACACTTTCGTATAGAGGCTTGATCTACTCGCTGGTGAAATATACTCAATATGTTTAGAATACTTTGAATTCAGATTCTTTGACATTTTAGTTCTTGAAAGTTTCTGTTTTTGTAGAGCTATTTTAACATTTTGTTCGACACGAGTTAATATTTCTTGGAATTTCGTTGAGACGTCTGTTTTGTAATTGTCTATCTCCAAATATGTTTGTGTCGGCTCCGATAATGTTACTTCCATAGGAAGACGAGCGTCCTGGCCATACGTCGTGAAGAAAGTTGTTTCTTGTGTTGATTCCTGAATGCTACTGTTATAGGCAAACAAAACATAAGGAATGAACTAGTCCCAGTCTCTCTGGTGATCATGTTCATTCAGTGTAAATGGGCTTGAAACATCGACAGTGACACTGTCGAAAGGTCCATCAGCAGTTATTTGGAGTAATGGTGCTGACTTCATGCCGTTAAGGGTATTCATGTTGGCACAGTCAACACAAGATTTAACCCAAACGTCTATGTCCTTAAATATACCAAACCGGAAGAACCTATCTTGCACCATCTGGTATGTTTTATTTGAATGCATGATGCACAACAGTTACGTAATTACGACAACGATGCATTACTTCGTCAATTAATGAGCGCGGTATCACTATTTTATTATATGTTTTCGTCGTTTGTTTGATCTTGATGACTATATGTGATATAACACACCGTTTATCAGTTCAAAAGCTGGAGCCATGGGAGCCACCTTTCGGGCATTTTTTTTTTTTATTCTTGTATTCTCGGGTAAGGTATTGTCACACAAAAGTGTTTAATAGGTTTTAAATTTGGGTCTTTTTTCTGTAATTCACGCAGAAATAACTCTGGAGAAGTCCGGATAACTTAACATTGGAGCTGAGATCAGCTTATTTTTAGAATGTTAAAGGACAGTTCGAGGTAATCATTCCACTTCCAGGCTACATCATTATTCAACAGCCGAGTCAGTGGCTGTGCAATATTTGCAAACCATTTCACAAATTTGCGGTAATACCAGGGACGTAATTTACAATTCTGATTTACGATTGCTTGCAACATATCCACGAGACTGGACTTCTTGTTTTAAAGAATGCCCAATTTACTTGAGATTTGATTTTCTTGGACTCTCAAACACGTCCTGTAAATAATACACATGATCATAATAGGTCGAGGAAAATATTATATCTTCAATGTATACCAGAGGGAATTTCCACTGAATTCCTGCCAGTAGTAGATCCACAAGGCTTTGGAAGGCCCCTGGAGCATTGCACAGTCCAAATTTCACTGTTAAACTCATATAAGCCTTGCGACCAAACTAATGCAGTTTTCTCTTTAATACAGTTTTATAATGGTATCTGATGGTATGCTGTCTAAATAAGCAATGTATTGACAGCTGCTGAAATCTTCTAGCTTTTATTGTATGTTGTGGAGGGGATAGGCATTCATCTTGCACACGGAATTCAAACGGAATAGTTAATCACGAAACGATATTTTCCATCTGGTTTCTTGACTAATATTCAGGGCGTGCTCTTATGAAGTTTAACTAGTTTCGGAATTGGATTTAATAGTCTTAGAGTCACGTGTTCACTGACCTTAGTTAGAACTCGGACTCTCATAACGCTGTATCTATCTATAAAGTCAATCAATCCTAGCTTTCTACAAGCCTCACTGTCAATTTTTCTCTCTAGTAATATTTATAAACTGGCAGTTATTCAACTGTTTGTATTAAGTTTTGGTGCCCACTCACTTGATAGTAATTTCACACAAGGATTGTTCCAGTAAATCGAATTGTAAATCAACAGAGACTGCCCTGTTTCAGAAACCACATTTTTCATTTTGGGCTTAAATGGTTTGTTAGACGGCAGTTATCAAAATTCTGAAGAAATTATTGTATCTGGTTGATAGCTGGAGCGATCACTAGCATCGGTCATGGTTCCAGACGATGTTCTTGTAGAGTTTCTCTTAGTTTCTGCGGCACATTTTTGCACTCTCTAAAAGGGGACCAGTTTAGTATAAAGGTTGTGATTGCTTACACTTTTCAAAATAATGTCTTTCAATATATCCTACCCGCTGGCAAAAGTTGCATATTGGTATATCCTATGTTGTTCTCATTTTTCTCGGTACGTAGGAGCCTCGACCCGGCCATTAAAGCTTCTTGTTTAGCCCCTTCCTCAACCTCAAAAGGAGGGGGGGGGGGCTGTGTTCGCAGAGAAACAACTTCACTTTCCAAAAACATCCACTCTTTCAAATAAAGCTTGAATTGTGTCATCACTCACGATTCAATGTTATCTACCGATTGAGGTCTATTGAGATTTTCATTACTATCCTCACGTTGTACTATTACGAACGCCTGTTCTTCGAAGTTTTAAATTACTTATAATAAATCGTTTTAGCACTGGCCTCAGTCTTTGAAGGAAATGTTTCATTACCACTTTTTCATTTTTATTCTTTCCCCCATGGTCTTGGCGGTCCAGACGCTGTAATGCATTTTAGTAATCTTCTTCGCTTTCATCAATAATTTGCTTCCTTTGATAAAATTTAGAGAAATACATTTTCTGCAATTCCCCCGCAGCAAAATCTTTTCTTCAATTTTCGTATAAGTGCATGATAAGATGACTTTTTTTCTTCGTCAGTGTTTTCGAAATAGTTTGCCGCTCTACCTCTTAACAGTGCTGGAGGCATCACCAATTTTCTAGCTCTGTTCCACGTATTTGATGTGGATATCCTCTCAGATGTTTAATGCCAGCTTTCAAGATCATCGTTTATTTCTCCATAAACGTTTTGGAGGTGTTATTGTTTAATGTTTCAGCTTCAATGAGTCAAAGCAGGAATCAGTTCTGTCTCGTCTGTTCGTTTTAGTTTGTGCGCATCCCATAGACCACCAAAAAAAAAAAAGAATCGTTTTGAGCTCTTTGGATCCAACATCCGACACCATTAATGTGAAGGAGGCCTTACTTCTCATTGCTATTCTCTCTGATATCAGGAACTCAGCAAGTATATTCCTCTTATTCCTATATTTACTATTTCACATCCATGCATTTACCAATGAAACTATTAAACTTCTGTCTCCATATCCTTATATTACCTATCCTATATCTCAAACTCTATTATTCCTCAGTCTTAGTGACCCTGCCTTTTCGTATCAGATCGTGCCTCCGTTAGTTTCATAATTAGCTTGGGCCTGGGGCACCGTGAGAAAGCTGATAGATAAAGTTTTGAGTGAGTTTTAGCCCACTTCTAAGTCGTTTTCTAATTGTCGGAAATTCAGTGAATTTAAAGGCTAAATAATAATAATAATAATAATAATAATAATAATAATAATAATAATAATAATAATAATAATTTTATCACTAATTATGAAGTACACCGTGTCAGGCTACAATTTCTTCAGCTATGATAGGGCCCATCCACCATAATATATAAGAATGATAAAAATAAATTAATGTATACGTCTGTTGAACGATAATTGAAACGGAAAAAATGAAGCAATTTTAAAACAAAAGCATGACACTATTTTTTTAATATATTATTTTTATTTTTTTAAATCATTTATTTATTAGTTTTTTGTTGCTCTTTTATGCAAAATACGGATGATGTTCTCTTATGTAAAACAAAACATATTTTGGGTAATAAACTTACTGTCAGAAAAATATCACTAAAAACAATCAACCATTCTGAGTTACATTTTGGGGTCCTACTTTAGACGTATACCCAAGTATTTCTGCAAACATCTATATAACGCACGTTTTGGTAAAATTCAGTATATATCTTACAGATCAAATCAAGTCTGTGGTTCACTAAAGGGAGTGTAATTGTACAAAATTTTATAGAATAGTTTATGGAGAATAGTTTCACAATGCATTATGTCGTGGTCAGCGTGACACGTAAGCATTACGTTTGATGTATGAATTAGAGTCGCCATAAATTGTTGACTTCGAAGGATGGAATCTGTTCTGTTTGGTGCATGAATTGAATTATAATTAAGACTCACTCGGTTAACGGTTAGGCCAGATACGAATGCAATGTTAACTCGAGGTCGATAGCGGCAAAATGACAAGTTGAGACGAACCAGAGAAAATTTTAGGAAGTCCGGGCTATTTGAAACAGGTGTCATGAAGGATATTTTCCAGAATAGTTATTAATAAAGTCGGACTAGAGAGGACTATTCAGATTTCTATTGGACTGGTAAATTTTTGTCGGTTAAAGATGTAATCCTGATTCTATACGCCAAACGACGGGGTGTGTATTCCCAGATGGAATTCAGGGTTTTAAAATAATCTCCCTCGCGATATTAGTCAGTCCAAGTTTCTTTTCCGAGGGGGAAAGTCTGGGGGTCGCCGAGGAAAATTAATAAGTAATTTCCCTCGTTAAACAAACCGTTAAAGGGACAAAGGGGTCTGGAAATTTGTGAGAACGGAAACAAGAGAAGCGACAAAGGGAATTCTCTGGTGATAAGCGTGCGAGAGCTCGGTCAGGCAAGGTTAGTCTCAATTACATACAATGTGTTCGTTGATGTAAGTTTGTTGAATTTATTTTAAATTCATACTTAAATTTTTCCTCTAGTTCAGAAATATTCTTGCATGTGATATGATTCGTGCATTGTAAGAATGTCATGCAAAATTTCGTTATATGAATGAGTTCGGATTCAGTTATTTTTCTTGCAACGGAAAGTTATGTAGTGTAAGATTTCATGCATTTCTTTCGATACAAACCTGGGTGGATATATATGTTTTCTGTCTTAAATGATTTGTTTCATTTATGCTGAAGATTGATTTTTCCTATGTCTGGAAATATATGTCAATGAGTCACTAATTGGCAAGTAACGTAGTTAAGACAGGGAGTGAAGCCCATTAATTCGTGCGTAATTAAGTTGTGAATTCTGTTCAACCGAGAATTGATGAAGGTTTGCAGACTGGCATAGTTAAGCTGGTGAATTTATAGCCACAGAGGGACAGTAATAGTATATGAGAAGTTTAATTATGTCATGGTCAGTGGGAATGCGACACCAGCTAGACGGAACATAAATTCACGTTAATAGGAAGTGAGTGTGTATTAGAGGCTGATGACCAGAGAAGTTAGAGGAAGAGAGAGAGGAAGAAAGAAACACTGAAATGCCGACCTATCACCAACAATGATTTTGAAAAGACCGGAAGCACCAGGTGATGATGTCATGCCAGCAATCTGAGATCGAGCATTCGCTAAATCATATGATAATATTTATTCTATTAGCATAACAGGACGACTAAGTGAATTTCGCATAAAAATTTTAACTCTGTTTCTGAAAGAAAACGAATCATTCAAATGTCATATTCGATGTCATTTTGTTTATGTAATGGATTAAATTGTTATATTTTATATACGGAGGCTCGTGTTATTCTATCCGATATCTCAACTCGCTGTTATTCCACCCATTCATTTCATATTTTATTTTATCATTTATTCGATCCGGGCAATAACAATGTGGTCGATCAAGATAAGAATAATGAAAGGCCATAAGGAGTAGGGGAGATCACCCATCTCCACCACCTCCCTGACAGGAGATTCCCACCATTGTACTACCTAATAAATATGAAAGCGGTACACAAACCTATAACTCTTTCTGTTAGTTCTTATCTATCAAAACGTACTTCCAATTCAGACAAAAATATCGATAACTTTAGATGAAGAACTCGTACGAAATAACCTCTTTCCTACAGCTAGAGTGGATTTCGAGGAAAGGCGAAAAGTTGTGTTGCTATGTACAGCAGGCATTACCGATGAGTAATTTAGTGCATGTGTCTTTTCAGACGATGGCTGATACATAACCAGTTTACAGCTTGTGCGTCTTTGTCCAATATCAGTTTTTTCTTAATTAATCCAGCTAAAGAATACAAGAATTTCTTATAGGAATTAAATATAAGTAATATATAGGGAGGACTGGGGTCTACGGGACTTCAATGTTAAATTTGGTCGTTTGCACTTTAGAGTCAATGGGAATTTAACATGGGAATGTCACCTGGAGGTCAATGGGAATTAAACATTGGTGACGTCATGGGGTTTATAGGGTCAAAACTATTTATATGGTGAAATGTATCTATAGGGACAAAGGTTTGATAGGGACAAACGTAGACATACAGAAACAAACAGATACACATCCAAACACACAGAAAAGAGGACAGAGATGTTCAAAAGAAAGACTCACGGACAGAATAGAGACTCCAAAAAGAAAAGTCCATTGTATGGGTACAAAACATTTATTCAAATATAAACATGGGCTCTATGGCCTGTACTTTGGATTTATCACTATCCATTTAATACATACAAATTTAGACATGGAACAAACCTATTCACAAGTTATCTATTTCTTGGTTCCAGAATATTATTTTTAAAAATTAAAGTTCATGCCTTAAAAATATCTATACAACGTATATGCATTTTATAAAAGAATGACACTTTTCATACTACAATTAATATCCATTTTTAAGAAGCAGCTAAAACAAGAAACGGTCAAATAGGAAAAAGTTCGTACTTTTCTTTTTATCAGTCACACACGCTGTTTAAATCTGGTCAGCTACCACTTGTGTCCCAGCGTAGATGTTCCCATCACATACTCCCTTTCATCTGTAGATCTGTTGATATATCCATTGTGCTAGGTACACTTGTTGATAAGCAGATCAATGGCGGTTATTGTCTTCTTCCCATGGAGGTACAACGTATGCCATATAAATGGTCACTTTTCCATAGGTGATGTCAAAGTTTTCTCTCATCGTCTGCACGTCTTCAATAGCCCTCACTAGTTTGGAAGAAGTTAATTCTGCAGATGTACTAAACCCGAGACATACAGGAGAGTTCAAACTGTCGTGATACACACATAGCTCAAACGACCTCGATCTTTGATTGACACTGACGTTTGAGTTCCTCTAACAGAGTCAAATAAGTCCGTAATGAAACCTGCTGCTTTCTTGGCTGGAACGTCAGACGCGAAGTCTTTAAATTTCACCGTGTAGGTGTAAGTTGTCGTCCTAAATTTTCTCGAAGTCGCTGTTTGAGTCATTTGAATGCTAAAATACTCCTTTAGGTCTACTGCAACCTTCTCTTTCTTGGACGCACTTTGCTGTGACGGTATGATGGTGATAGAGGTCAATTTTCATCTGTGTAGAGTGATTCATCTTTATCGACGTTTGTTCTCGCAATGAAGTGTTGTTCTTGGAAATCCTCCCTTTTTATACTGGATGATATCAGCGTGTCCAAAAGGTAAAGTTTTGTAGTCTAGAAATCTCACTGGTTGCAAATAATTTTCCATGGCGTTAATAAATAAACAACTAAGATTTGGTATTGCATTGGTGATGTGATCATGAGGCACAGCATCGCACTTAAATTTCCTCTCGCTTGATACTTGTGTGAAAGGATTCATCTTCGCTTGGCGTTTGTAGTCACGATGAAGTATCGGTCTTAGAAGTTTTCCCCTTTACATGCTGGCCAATATCAGCGTGTCCGTACGGTAAAGTGGTTGGGAAGCCGCACTCGCTTCTGGTACACGATTTGATACACTTTTTCTAAAGGCCGACTGACGATTTGGTGTGTGGCTAAACGTACAATCTTGTGAGGTTGGTAGGTGGTCACTCTAAAGTTTCCATCCACTCCAGATTGCAACGCTTCTTTCAGCACGCCAAAAGTTCACAACTTGATTCTTGCGATGATTTAGAGTCAATCCTTTCAGTTTACACTCGATGTGCACTTCTCCTTGTTTGTCCCGGTATTCGTAGCCGTAATTTTTAGGACCGCCACTATCAAAGCTTAGAATCTTGTCGTCAGGGTGCTCGTCCGTCCAGGCTCTTAAACGGTCTCCTTTGATTTTAGGGTACCGATGATCACCAGGACGTTGAATGTAAATGCCAATGTCCGTGTCAAAGTACAGGACGCGATCTCCCAGTTAGTGGAAGGCCTCCAAATTCGTTAGCGCCTATAAACTCAAGTTCTTCGCAATTGACCAGAATCAAGTCTTCACGAATAACTTCCACGTGTTTCATGTATTTGGTTTTGTCGTGAATCATCTGAAAGTAGCGGGAAGGTTCTGTCAAATATTCCGTCTTGGGTAAACACGGTCGTTGTGTCATTTTACCCCACAAGCAATTTATCATCATTTTGGCAAACGATCGCCTTCCTTCATTTCTCTGCACGTGGTCTAAAGTGATGCCTTCCTGCTCCAAGTATCTCTCTTTGAATTTCTTTTGGTCTTTGGGAGTGTGGCACCAGGAAGGATAGCCACTGGCTTCTTGTTTTAGTTTCAAAAAGGCATCCACGTACCCTGCGAAAATGACCTTCTGAGTCTCGTCACCCTTGTAGTACTGTTCTGTCTCGGAAAAGTGGTAAATTTCGTACACTTCTAACAATTGGTATCTCAGGTCCAGAGCTTTAAACAATTCCACACTGACCCACGTTCCCATCGAGACGCGTTCTTCCTGGGTGTGCTTACAGGATTGGTCTTTGTTGCACGTTTCGGAACAAGTACGACACAAGGGAAATTTCGTTGGTAATGGTGAGGTAAAACGGTATGGTACCGGTTCGTGTGAGACAAGACTTTGCACTTGACCAATCCTTCGTAATGTCGAATGTTGTCCAGGTCGATGTGTTCTGTCAGCAATTGCGGATGCCTGCGAGAAAATCAAACGTCAATACTCGGTCAAAGTCCTATGCTGGCTACAAATGGATCCAACATGCCCGAAACGGAGGAGGTGAAAAGACATTCGGAATGTGTTCGGTGGATGGCTGGGACTTAGAAAACCCCAAGATCGTGTACGAGTTTGACAGTTGCTTATTTCAATTTTACGGATGTCTCATCTGTTACCCTCAACGTGACACTAAAAATCAGTTTTTACAACGTATCATGGAAGACTTGTACGAGGACACTTGTCAGCGGCGCTTGAAGGTAGAACAGCAAGGATACCAAGTGGTGGAAATTTGGGAACACGAGTACGATCACCGTTTAAAAACCGATCCCGAGTTTAAACGTATCGTGGAAAGTTACAGGCTGGTGGCCCTCTGAACCCGCGGGATAATTTGTACGGAAGACGGACGAATGCAATCTGTTTGCTGTACCGCGCCGACGAGGAGAAAGGAGAAGAAATCAAATACTTGGACGTGTGTTCGTTGTATCCTTACGTGTGCAATTACTGTCACTTTCTCGCAGGGCACCCGCAATTGCTGACAGAACACATCGACCTGGACAACATTCGACATTACGAAGGATTGGTCAAGTGCAAAGTCTTGTCTCACACGAACCGGTACCATACCGTTTTACCTCACCATTACCAACGAAATTTCCCTTGTGTCGTGCTTGTGCCAAAACGTGCAACAAAGACCAATCCTGTAAGCACACCCAGGAAGAACGCGTCTCGATGGGAACGTGGGTCAGTGTGGAATTGTTTAAAGCTCTGGACCTGAGATACCAATTGTTAGAAGTGTACGAAATTTACCACTTTTCCGAGACAGAACAGTACTACAAGGGTGACGAGACTCAGAAGGTCATTTTCGCAGGGTACGTGGATGCCTTTTTGAAACTAAAACAAGAAGCCAGTGGCTATCCTTCCTGGTGCCACACTCCCAAAGACCAAAAGAAATTCAAAGAGAGATACTTGGAGCAGGAAGGCATCACTTTAGACCACGTGCAGAGAAATGAAGGAAGGCGATCGTTTGCCAAAATGATGATAAATTGCTTGTGGGGTAAAATGACACAACGACCGTGTTTACCCAAGACGGAATATTTGACAGAACCTTCCCGCTACTTTCAGATGATTCACGACAAAACCAAATACATGAAACACGTGGAAGTTATTCGTGAAGACTTGATTCTGGTCAATTGCGAAGAACTTGAGTTTATAGGCGCTAACGAATTTGGAGGCCTTCCACTAACTGGGAGATCGCGTCCTGTACTTTGACACGGACATTGGCATTTACATTCAACGTCCTGGTGATCATCGGTACCCTAAAATCAAAGGAGACCGTTTAAGAGCCTGGACGGACGAGCACCCTGACGACAAGATTCTAAGCTTTGATAGTGGCGGTCCTAAAAATTACGGCTACGAATACCGGGACAAACAAGGAGAAGTGCACATCGAGTGTAAACTGAAAGGATTGACTCTAAATCATCGCAAGAATCAAGTTGTGAACTTTTGGCGTGCTGAAAGAAGCGTTGCAATCTGGAGTGGATGGAAACTTTAGAGTGACCACCTACCAACCTCACAAGATTGTACGTTTAGCCACACACCAAATCGTCAGTCGGCCTTTAGAAAAAGTGTATCAAATCGTGTACCAGAAGCGAGTGCGGCTTCCCAACCACTTTACCGTACGGACACGCTGATATTGGCCAGCATGTAAAGGGGAAAACTTCTAAGACCGATACTTCATCGTGACTACAAACGCCAAGCGAGAAAGATGAATCCTTTTACACAGCAAGTATCAAGCGAGAGAAATCTGAAGTGCGATGCTGTGCCTCATGATCACATCACCAATGCAGTACCAAATCTTAGTTGTTTATTTACTAACGCCATGGAAAATTATTTGCAACCAGTGGGACTTCCAAACTACAAGATTTTACTTTATGGACACAATGATATCATCCAGTATAAAAGGGTACGATTTCCAGGAACGACACTTCATTGCGAGGAAAAACGCCGAGAAAGATGAATCACTCTACGCAGATGAAAAAGAAAGAAGGAACAAACATCACTGACCTCTTTCACCATACCCTCACAGCAAAGTGCGCCCAAGAAGGAAAAGGTTTTAGTAGACCTCAAGGAGTTATTAGCATTCAAGTGACTTAGACAGCGACTTCTAGAAATTTAAGATGACAACATACACCTACACGGTAAAATTTAAAGACTATAGACGTCCTATGAACACAATATGCAAATCGAATAATCCATGGTAATTTTACAATACTGAAATGGCAAATACTTTAGAAAAACGACCATAAATGAAATTTGAGGTGAAACAAAGAAAGCCACTGTGATAGAAGTTGGTTGGTATGTCACTCTAGGTTCTACATGACACCTCACATGCGAACACTGTTTTCCCCACAAGAGAAAAAATTGCAACACGAGTACTCTGTGGTAGAATGTCACATTGACATGTAATATGATCAATAAATATATTAATAAAAATGAAAAAAGTTCTTGAGACCCAAAATATTTACACCACTTTTGAATTAAAATATCCTGTAATGTGTGGTGTTGAGACCTTGACTATAAGAGACTGGGGAAGGTGACACAGAATTGTGAATATTTACTGTTAATGAATATTTGGAATAAAATGTTCGAGGGTTTCTTTTCTGTGTACAGCGTTACCTGAGGGTTGTTTATCTATATCATACATTATTTCGATGTAGCGAGTTAGGTTTGCTCTATGCTGCACGGCGAAGTGCTTACGATGGGAAAGCTTACGATGGGAAAACCGATTTACCTTGAGCACACAGGCCTTACATCGCAATATAGCCAGTGTACATTACGGAAAGTCTTGCAAGTAAGCGGTCCACTTTACGACGCAATATCTTCAGCTGTATGTAAATTGTATTTTCCTATAAGTATTATAGGATAGAATTGTTTTATTATTCTAATATTTATTGTGCATTTTTGATAGTTCCGAAATGTGTAATCCAATATTAGATTTTATTATAGTCTGTTTTCAAGTTCACCAGTAGACAGCTGAACAGAAGGAATGTATTCACATTAATGTTGCATGAATTAAGGGACAAGAGAATGTTACTTCGAGTTCTGTAAGATTCTCGTCAGATGGAGGTCCACATATGAACCTGATTATTATGATGACCTTATACAACAGTCCCGATTATATGATTTTTATAAATGATCAACTCCATTTACGCACATACGTCACGTACGTCATTGCATGTTATACATGACGATGTCACTGATATTACACGGATTTAGATATTATATTTTCAGCTGAAAAGAAGTGATGGGTGAAGAGGAGTGAAGGGCTGAATGAGTGGCGGAGTGATAGAGCGATAGTGAATGGGTAAATACGACAAGTGCACCACACATTTCTTGCAGATATGAAATGGATATGCTGTTTCTTTGTGTCTGCACCGTAATGAAGGTGTTGTTTTAGGCGTGGTGCTAATTTGGGTTGGTATATACCCGGTGTGCTGCTGTCGGTGGTGACGTTGGTCCTGAAGAAGATAGTGGTGCGGCACCAAAGCTTCAGGATAAACGCTGCTGCAGGGAAGAAGGTACTACGGATCTTTAGGCAAACAGTGAGGGGCGGATCATTCGTGGTGGCTTCTTGACCATCTGGCAGAGCGGTGGGGCTGAAATTACCGTGTGGTTATGAATTAGACGCCCCTTGATATGTGCCCCAATTTATATTAAATCAGTTATCATTCTCTGAGTGAAAAAATTGGTCATTTCTTTCATAAAACCAGTTATCGTTATTTGATTGAAACATTGTCACTGTTTATCTGAAACCAGTTACCATTGTTTGAGTGAAACCATATCATTAATTTTGAAATTCACGTATCATTGTTTCAGTGATTGTTTCTTTGTGTGCTTATTTTTTTAGTTTTTTTTTTAATTTATTATTGTTGACTGTTTGTTTTATATTACATCTTATAATTCGTTCCAGTTATGAACCGTAATATTTTTCGTTATATTGTTTCAGTTATCTTTCAGTTATTTAACTCAGTGAGCATCATTGTATTAAAAATCCAGTCCTAGAATTTATGCGTACGAGATTGTGGGATTAATTCTATCTTTAATCATCTATAATTAAACATCATATTTTCGTTCATCATTCTTAGTGTCTTCATTGTAATCTGACCCCAACCTGTTCATCTTGTTACAGAAGGAACAAAGCATAGCCACTGGAACAAGGGGGATGCCCTCTAGAGAAGATGGTTGGTTAGATGCCGCCCAACCCTTTCACAAGCTAGAAATGCTCCACCCCTGCCTCGCTTTCATAATATTAAAAATATCTATTCAGATTTACTAATGTAATCTTCAACTATATTTCTCCCTTTTTTCCAACAAAAATCAAATTGGAAACCTCCCCCCAAAAATCGATCAAAATAGACGAGTCCGAACAACACATAAATGGGTAAATGCAACAAGTGCACCACACAATTCTTGCAGATATGAAATGGATAAAAATATATCGATCCCTGGTAAACCGGCCGTAAGGTGTAATGCCTGATGAGTGAGTACAGGTTTTTCTTTCAAAATATAAACCTGAAAATGGGAATCAAAACAATTACGTCCCCATAATAAATAAATGCGGAATCCAGGTCCAAAACAATACAATTTTTTTTCAAAATTAATTTTGATTTTTTTTCAGTTCCCACAACGACAGATCGGTGGTGGTGGGGACATACAGATAAAAAAATCCTGTAACAAATTTGGGTCCAAAGGGGGCACCCCTCAAAGGTCTACTAGTTTATCATCACTAGTGGTCCCAGGAGAGTCCACAAATAAAACTGAGTATCATTAAGTCAATCATTCGGTGCAGGGGTAGCATATTAGTCTAGCAGGCAATGGAACCACGTTCAAGTGACACTATCAACATAAGTAAACATACACTCAGCAGCTGCTCTATGCAAAAGTCTTGCTTGCCTATAAAATCTGTATCAATCAAAATACGCTCAGCATGTTGCTGGGCAAAAATACTTTTAAGCAAAATATTTTAAGCTCTGCCCAATCAAACTAGGCATTGGTTTTATGTTTCTGACACACTAGAAATCAAAAATATGCGCAGAATACACTTGTTGGACATAAATTGGAGCAGCAAAATACCGTGGTCTGTCTATCCAAACAAGGTATTGATTGTATTACTGACATACAAGGAAAGTTTCAATGCACAAAATATCAATCAAAATACGTTCAGAATACATTTGGGCAAAATATCTTGTAGCCAGTCTTACAGTGCTGGTGCGCGTGAAATCCACAATCAACCTAAAACCAAAAGCCTTGCTGACAAAATAAGTAAAGCTGGCTCGGCTTAATCAAACCAGGTATTGATTGTATTGTATCTGATGTACATCAACAATTAATTTACAAGATATTAAAATCCTTAGTGACAACAGGGTAAGAACAGGCCAAGCTACCGGGTCACTCTGACCCTTCCATTAATTGTTTCACATACCAAGACAGCCAAAAACATGCAGGTCTACATTTGTAAAATGGACGTCTCTCTCCCAACCAGGAATCCAAATCTATATATGTTTAAAGAATATGCTTACCTCTTTGGTATCCTCTCTAAACATATAACGGATGGCCTACCCTATTCTCCGACCCATGGTTTCTAACGAAGAGGCCTGGATTTAACAAATTAGAGAATTTTGTGCTATAGTGATATTGATAAAAAGACGCATTCACAACAAGTGCGTGCAGTACGAGACGAGTATGATGATTGTACACGTGTTTACTCTCCAACCCTCTGAGTTGAGTGGTCCTGCACACGTTCCCGAAGCAATTGGAGCAGCAAAAGCGCGAGAGCGTAGAAAGTCAGGAGGTATACTGCCCAATAGTTAGTAATAATAGTCCACCCACCTCACTGCTTTGCATCAAGAGCCACACGCTCTCGCAGACGGAACCGACTGATGAAGAAAGAGACAAACTCTAGCCACAGAAAGTGAAGTCTAATCGGCTGGAGAATAGGCTTAATAATACTTTATGATATTTTCTACCTTACATTGGCCGAATGACACAGAGCCTCCAATCTAGCTAGAGACAAAGACAATGCTCTTGGAAAACTCAAAGAAGCGGAGAAAGAGATTTCGATTAAAGTACGCGTGAAAGACGTGGAGGCTAAACTTAGGACCGCACAGTGTGCCTTGGTGGTGGTACTTACAGCTTCCATGCTTGGCTATGTGGGCATGAATCTGTTTAGCATACTGCAGAGGTTTCCTACTTAGGTTGTAAGGGTTGCAGCTGACTATCCAAAACAGGCCAGAGCACCTGGGCACAGCTGGATGAGTTCGGCAAGATCATACAAAGTTAGAACCCATTTGTATGCAGGAGTCCATGACAGCAATTATTAGAGTTAAACTGTGTGACTGTTCACAGGGGCAGTGGCGTATTAAATACCTTCTGACCCCTAATGACAGTGCAGTATTCTTTTCCAAGCCGTACTAATAAACTTGCTCAGGAAGTAAAACAGAAGTGCCAGGCTCAACGGTTCCAAATGATATACTGGCAATGGACAGTGTTTCTTATCTCAACGGCGCAAGAAACTCGGGCAAAACGACACGCGCAGTTGCTGTCATGTGCAACAGTAAGTGCTTGTTCTTTCGCGGACCAATCGCCTGCTAAAGCGATATGATATCGGTATGACGGCGATATACGCGCTCAAACCTATTGCATCTTCTTTCGGTCAAATGGCCATAGAAAATGTATACCAGAAAGTGTTGGTCACAAATACATTCCGAGTGAAACTATTTGGAACGAGATTTGCACAGTCTTCCGCCACATTCTCGATATGAGTGAATAGAACTACGGAGCTTTCAAGTTGTCCGCTGTGATGACCAAGGCCAACTCCTGCCCATAGCCGAAGATCTTCAGTATGATCTACTGCGTTAGTTCGCAGAACGCGATGACTGCTACGAAGAGATTGAGGAAGACTACCGTGCCAAATACGAGGCACTTACAAACCTTAAAGACACTATGAGCCTGAAATCTGACAGTACTCACTGCCAGTGGATACGCTATGCCTTTTCCACATGTCGCTTCTGTAATCCTTCTGGAGCAGTTGAAGCCAGCTAACACGCTAGTGGCTTTCAGAGCAGCGGTGCGTGACAGGGCCCAAAACATTTTGTTTGAGAGACACAATACAATTTTCAGACACGCAGGTCCCTTTCTAACAACACGAACAGGATAGACGGCGCCAAAATATCTATATTACCATTCCTAGACAAACCAGCAGAGGGAGTTTGTGCTAGACTATATCGTCGAATCAGCCGTTGCTGTCGATGAACGTGCTGTCAGCATGTCGTTTCGACAAATGGGACTGGCTATGCAATAAATGTGCACAGCTACCAAGCGTTTACCACAACAACACCACCCCCCCCAAAAAAAACAACAAACAAACAAACAAACAAAAATTGCAAGGTCTTGATTCTCCATGATAATCTCCAGTGTGTGTTCTAACCTCGATTTTTGGTAGCGCTTTGACTACGACTCTTAACTTCAGCTTCTTGCTGCGAAAACCGACCAAAAAATGGGGAGGGTGTTCATGTTAAGCAGGCGCCGACGAACAAGAAATCCTTAATGTAATCCAGTGAAAGAGTCTCGCACATAAATGCCAGGACAAACCCAACAGTTAATGCGGCACTCATAATCAAGGTCCATGAAGTGCCACATCTTAAGCAGTAGTATAGTAACCGCTGTGAGCAGGCAACAACGAAATATACTCTACAAGCCAAACGACACGCATCAGTTTAATGCAACACCCATAAAATACTTGAAGAAATATATGAAGTTGACCTGTTTGTAATGTAACCAAAAAAGAGGTGATGTGTCGATTTGCCTATCGGAATCTCAAGTTAATGGCGAGGCAAGATGGCGCCCTTGTAGTAAAGTGGGGTGGGGACTGGATTTGGCCGACATATAGACACGACCCAAGGAGCAGCTGATGACCGAATCGCAGAGAAAACTCACTGCGGACCAGGAATTTATATCATCTAATGTAAATATAATGATAGATCCCCTGAGCATTTCGCAATGTCCAGATATGAGGACACAGCGCTCATAGTCCAGGCTGCACGGGAACCGACAGCCTCCCAATGCGAGAGATCCTGGCCTCCAAACAACGCGTATTTTTAATTTCGTTTATACATTTCTTGCGCTGATTTTTACAGTGAAAATTGTTGTTGGGTTGGGTGCTGTAGAAACATCAAAGAGTGGTCGTATCAAACAGATTTCAGAGCGTAACATCTTTAAAAAAAATATTAGAGTTTACTTATAAGGATTTGGGATTTTTATTTTGTTTATGTCTGCATTCAAACATTTTTTTGTGGCTTTGCAAAGTCTGCAGTCTGGTAGAAAAAAATGCTGCACACAAATTTCGATTGTCAATTAATGTCGGTTTGCAGTCGATACTCATCAATGCCGAATTTCTCCATCGTGTTCAAACATGATTGTGATTATGATGAAGGTTAAAATCGCTACTTCAACAATTGTGGTACTGTATTTAATCCAGACGAGTTTTTCCCAAAATATCCACCGGTTGTCGTAGAGTATACCACACATTCATAGAATATCAAATAGCAACAGGTCATGTTTGTTCGATTACTGACAATTTTCATGACTCATGTGGAAGTAATTATAAAACTAGTTAAACTTCAAACCACCTGTTTTTTCTTTGGAATCTGATGTTGGACATTTCTTGATGGTGCCTCTTCAATGATTACATATGTATACTAGAGTGTCTACAGTCGTCACACATTTTAAGATCAGTTCATCCTGAGAGAGAGAGAGAGAGAGAGAGAGAGAGAGAGAGAGAGAGAGAGAGAGAGAAGTGAAATAGACTAAATATGGAAATACAGGTTTGAATAACATGCAGTGCATTTATATTTCCTAAACTGGAAAAGACGTAGTTCCAAAACGCAGAATCGCTAATAATTGACATTTTACACAAAATTATGCAATGAATATCATTCAAAAAATTGTATTTTATTTCTAGAATCTACATAAGTTCCGCTCACCTCCATCCTACCTCTGTCTGTTTCTGTCTCTCTCTGTCTGTCTGTCTCTGTCTCTGTCTCTCTCTCTATATATATGTGTGTGTGTGTGTGTGTGTGTGTGTGTGTGTGTGTGTGTGTGTGTGTACTTAAAGGTCTATGCAGACATTACGATACAATCTACCCTTGGAAAAAGTAACAAAAACAAAATGATATATCGTTAACGGCTTCCAGCCAAAATCTGTAATGTTTACGTATCAGCTTATCGTTAACAAAACAGTCCATACATTTAAGCAGCTAGTTTGTAGAATATGCAGTCAATTTATTCCCCCTGAAGAGCGAAAGGTCTGTACTTAAGCTAAGCAAAGGAGGAATTTACGCAGATTAGTATTAATGCTTGTTTGATTCAGAGCAATATATTACAGACTTTACATCTCTGTCCTTAAGGCAAGTTTTTCTCCCGTTAAGAAACTCTTGAAATAGGCTTCATTATATTTTCGAGTTTGTTCAAAAAAGAAGTCCCTGTAACAATTTTTAATACAGACACAGATACAAATCTGATAGGTCTGCTTTTAAACAGGACTCTTGTTATTGTAATTGCCATATCTACCAGTCAAAGAGATACTTGGAAGATTTATATGATAACTTTTTTGTGAAAATATAAGACTAAGGCTTTAAAATTGCTGTGCACTGGCACACAGTAGAATGCATTCCTTATTCCCTGCACATGCGAAGACCAGCAGTAAATGATAACAGTTAGAAGTCAAAATGGACTATCATACTGAGTGAGAGAGCAAGAAAAACAACTATAATTGTCTCTTATAAATACACCATAATACGTGACAACAATCAGTCTACTCAGGTTTCTAGGCATATCTATATTCCTGTATATCTATATTTATCTATATCTGTATTTATATTCCAGTTTTAAGACAAAATTTAAGGTTTTTGCACGGTTTTGAAAATAAGCTGAAAAAAAAACAGAATGTTCGCCTCCACTAAACTATTTATGAGTTTGTCTTTAGCAAACTGAGCTTCCGATACTGCCTATTTTAGGGTTCAATATGCAATATCTCAGCCTTGAAAAACTATAATTTTGTAGGTTGGTTAAAAGAAAATAAACTGCTTGTGACAAACGGAATTTATTAAATGTCAAATGAGTAGCAATTTCGGTATTTACCGAAGATTTGCTTACATTTATTTAGAACGGATTACCCGAGAGGTTTATTTGCAATTCTTGATATTTACAATTTTAGACATTTACTTTTAATCGATGAAATATAGGCCGTATCGTGATGACGTGCCTTTGAAGTATAACAGAAACACATATACATGCTTTTCAGCACTTTGTAACGGATAATTTCTCTAGTTCTTTTCCGCAATCGAGTACGTTCCCAATGCATATAACATCATATCTCTATACCCATCACCTGTGAAAAGCACTATTTTTCCGTACCTTTGACTTAAGATGTGAGTCAATTAAGGTATCGATAGTTGTCAGAACGTTATGATTTCATAGGATATAGTTTGAGTTTAGAAGTTGTATCGTCTTGAATCTCCGTAAAATTATTTCCTTACACTAATTAGTAAATAGTTCAACATCTCTGCTCTGTGTAATTTTTTTCACAGTTCAAAAAATAACTTTATGGTACCAGAGAATATGTACACCAGTATATCGGCGATAGACCGCGTGCGACTTAATGACTATGGATGCGAGTACTTGCAAGTAATCAGCCATATTTCAAACTGTTCAGTGGACTTGAATAAAAGTTAGAAATACATTTCAATTCTATTAATATGTCAATCTGATTAAAACTAGATCTCCACTGTCCTACTGATATTGTTATTGTCCTTGAAACTATTTTCCTAAATTCCATGAAAAGAAAACGGTATTTCTAAGGCAATAACAATTTTCTGTGAAATTCAACAACCCAACCGGATGAAGTTTGGTGACATTTTAGCCCGTTTCAAATCGACTTCAGTCTTTTTCGTAAAGGTCAGAGTTTGGTCTGATTTTTTTTGAGTTAAACTGATCTTAACATGATGTGATTTTTGGTGAATTTATAAAGAGAAGTACTTCTAGTACTGGGGATGTCTGGAAATAAAGCAAGATCAGAAAGCAATCCCAGAAACAATACAAAACGTTTAATCGAACAGAAATTTATCACCAAAAGGATAATATATGTAAATTAGTATATAATTTTGTTGGATAAAAATTAAAAATAGAAAGAAAAAAAAACTGAAGCAATAATAAGTAAAAGAATCAAACTGATTTTTAAAACATTTTTTTAAAAAAAAAATTTATGATTTATTTATTTATTAGTTTTGACAGATACATAAAGTAGAACAGATATTCGGAAAGTAATTCGATGTCACAGAACACTAAGATGAGAGTTTGCTTAAATGCTCCCCTGCGTTTCAAAGATCAATAAAAATTAATTCTTACAGGTTCTATTTTGTAGTGCCACCTTAAAAATATGTCCAGTTATTTTTGAAATATTTTGTGAAATTGAGCTAATGTCCTACAAGTCGAGCCTGTGTTTTACGTCCTGTTCGCTCTTATCTATTGAAACGTACTTGCAATTCAGAGAAAAAAGAAATCTATAAATTTCATCGAAGATTTCGTAGAAAAAAAATCTTTTCTTGTAGCTAGAACGGTCTTCGACACAAGGGCGAAATGTTGTGTTGCTACGTTAATGCCGCACGTAGATGTGCCTTCACTGAGAAATCGATTGATTTTGAAGTGGGTGATATTGTACCTTACCAATAGCGATCCAATCAGTGATATAGTCAAATGATTTATATTTTTTTAAAAGACTCCTTGTGATAAGATAAGCAAAAAGCTAAAATAGTGATTTTCCTTCGCACACAGCTACAAGTTTAGTCATTCCACGAAGAAATGGTGTAAGATGTGGACCAGCATTTTGCGATGTAAGTGTAAAAAGAATTCACAGTTGTATGTTTCCAATAATGAATGAATATCAGTACAACATATATTAATTGCGAACAAGACATCTCTATTATCACAAACTTATAGGTCAATATTAAGAAAAGTTTTAAATTTTCATGATCTGCAAAATGCGTTGTTAACAAAGCCAAACTATTTTTGTCTTTAACAAACTTAACTTCTGTTCAGCACAATGATTGTACAGCAGCTGGGAATAAGAATGATTTTGTGCCTCGAATGACAGTTTCTGAGGTGGGTAAACTCTGATCCTGAACGTATGGAAATTAAAATGAGAGCTATGGTGCGACAACAACTTTTACGTGAAACCAAGTAATGTCGATTGGTGAAGTTTTGATAGAGTTTTAACCCGCTTCTAATGGAATTCATTTGATTTTCTCGTAATTGTCAGCAAATTGTATAGATTTAAAGTCGTTGTAATAATAATAATAATAATAATAATAATAATAAGGCCATTTTAAAACTGTGATAATGTATATGTTGTTCTTCTAATGAGAAGAATCGGTTTTTCAACATCTTGTCGTTGTTATTATTATTATTATTATTAGTAGTAGTAGTAGTATAATGAAATAGACACCCAAGTAATTTCACTGTTTGAAAACTAACTACTCTAATTGTAGGCGACAAAAAGTGGAAAATGTAAATTAGTTTTCAAAGAGTTGATACGACGCCTTAATAATGTTTTCCAATATGATCAGATAAATTTGATCCTTCTACCAAGATATTATTTTCAGATATGTATTAAATAATATAGCATTTAATACTGTTTATTTTTTTAAACTTAATCCTATCAAGCATTAGTATTCTGATATAAAGATCAATGATGTCTGCTCACAAATTTCCTGTGGAAACAGAGAGAGTAATATCATTAGTCAAGAGTAAATATATGATGAAAGTGTAACAAAAAACCGGGTGAATTGAATTTCCTGTACAACTATTCATTATATACAGATTTAAGGAATATGAATAACAAATATACCAATATGCGCATAGTAGCATCCTTGACTAATCCAACCATAAAATACAAATAATTTGGCCAGAAATTAAAACAAATGGGTAAATATATCAAACTGATAATTTGCAGATAGAAATATTTATGACTTAATTTCGTTAGATACAAAATAATTTTATATGTTTACTTGAGTCCAATATATGTACATGAAATAAAACTAATATTAGGGCTCCAATATATACAGATCAAGTATCAATACTTTGTGTAAGTCAGAATTAGTATGCATATATTTATGAGCTAATTTTGAAGTGGGATTAAGATACATGATCTCCAAACTGGATATAACCCTTGTCCTACAAAAATATATTTATCCAGCTTTGGAATTCTTCAAAGTTACTTCTTTGATTAAGATCAGTGTGATTCTAAATTCAGAGCAATAATAATTTAAGTCAATTTATAACAGGAGTTCGACATGGATCGACATTAGGTCAATTTCTCTTTCTTCAGTATGTAAATGATCCTGATGAGAGAATGCTTTATCCCCCATAGATAGTCTTCACAAGGTTTCGAGTAATCAATTTACTAGACAAATTCTATCCTAAAGACGCTTTGACAAGCAATGGAAAATACTTATTACGTATAGAGCTATTTAACTCTTTTCCCAAAATGATAGGCATGATATAATTAGAAATCGTCCTCCGTAACGTTTTTCGCCTGAGTGGTCGCAATCTCATTTGTATTGCCAATTCTTTTGTTTTACAGAAGCTAGGGATCACCAGCAGTTTGTGATATGGTCGCACATACTGAACAAAAATTTTTAAAACATTACATTGCAGTCGTTTCTGTATATAGTTTGCTTTCAATTTCAAAATGAAAGAAACTGAAATACGAGTAGTGATTGCCTGTAAAGAAACTGCACGCCAAAACAAGTAAGTGAAACAGGTTAAAAAGTTTTTTTAAATATGTTTTTCACGAGTGTCTGTCTCGAGATGTCTGTTATACTTATCAATCACTCATGCCACTGAGGTCTCCATAAAATGAAGAATTAGGTGGTGTATCTAGTGAATGTTCGTACAAGAATTATAAGTTTGAAACAACATTTTTTATTCTGGTTTTAAAATGTCACATTTTTAACTATGTTAGTAAAGTTTAATCCTTTGTATGGGCGAAATACAGAGATGCATCCAAGTTAACCCTGCCCAGTTAGACCCATGTTCATTGGGTAAGCCTATGAAACTTAGTCTAAACTGAAATAAAGAACAGCGAAATGCAGTGCGGCTGTATTTAAGTAAATGGAAGGGGAGGGGGGAGGCACGATAGCTCAGTTAGTGTAGCGACGGAGTCCAGGGGTCGCGGATTCGATACCCCCCAGCCCAACCCGGGCCGGCTGCCTCAGTGTGTACTTGGGAAAGCACTAGTTCCCATTTCCTCAGCACGACATAGACAATAATGTCCTAAATGTGCAGTTGAACCCAAGAACAACAACATACATATATGTTTTTATCAACTTCACTTCGTTGAGGTGAGCTATAACGTATTCATTGAAATGTTGTATCTTGGAGCATATATCAGTTGATTAACTTTTTCTGAAATCATTTCTTATGGATAGCCTCTAACATTACTGCAACCATAAAATGCATTATGGCGGAGTAGTCAAGGACTTCATTTATAATCGTGAATCATGTTTTTGTATTTCTTTTACATTTGTACTTTCAGAAACCTATTTAAAAGATGAGACCAATGACGTTACCCTTTCCCCTAGTTGCTTGCTGTTTTGTGGTGGCAGGTAAGGATAATCTTTTCCTAGTACACGGTATCTTGAATCTACTAGACATTTTGTCAGATTCGTTGAAAATATTGTCAAACAACAATTAGTCCATCATATTTTGACTGAAAAGCAGACACTGTTGTCATTCTACAGTCTTTAGTCTTACTGGTCGTTGAAACATAAGTCCAAAAGTGCTCTGCACAACAACAGAACAACAAAATCAAATCATACACAGATGTTTTAGGTCCTAAAATATGTACAGACATTCCTGTACATTAATCATTCGCGCAACAACTGACTCATGGACGGACAATGCCTTACCCATAACTTTGAACAAATAGGTGACAACATGTGAATTTCCAGTATTTGAAAAGTTAACGTTGTTTTCTTGATCTTGATTAAAATTCTAGTTAAAAATTATTTCAGATGCAATCAAGAAACTCGGGTGAAAGAATGTGTCCACGGCTTTTATGACTCAAATCCCTCAATAGCTATTTATTACATATTTTGATCTGGATCGGGCAACATTCAGTGCCTATAAATACCTCACATTCGCATGATTTAAAATCATAACAATATAAAAATCAACGGTCATAATAAATAAGAATAAATCAACATATTACATAGAATTACAAATTAAAAATTACTTGTTTACGGTAAGAAATGAATAAAAAGAAACTAAAGAGGATAGAAAAGGAAAGAGGTGTAAATCATTTACATCGTCTGGATTTTTCAGTACATTTTGCTGTCATAATCATTACTAATTTAACTTCAAAGGGAGACAATCAGAAAGCAATTTTATTCTTAGTGAACGATCAGACTCCTCGTATACATCATTTTTGAGACCGAAACTACGGCACAATAGGTACAGTTTAACCCGCTGAGAAAAAGAAGGGTCCTCTGTTAATCTTGCATTCATGTGAATGGTCATCAGATTTTAAGTAACAAGACATGTGTACAATTAATCTCATACAAAATAAGTTGCTCTCCGAAATGTTAGCTTTTGTAGTAATAGTAAATTCAACCTTGTTTTGTATTGCTGTTATTACTGATACTGTAGTAGCTATAAACACCAAGTAAATCACCTCTTTTTCTTTGACAAGCGTAGGAACTGTAAAGTGTAATGTTGTTTGTTGAAATGTGTATCTGTAGACATGGAGATGTCAAATGCAAAACAAAATTATCACACATTTATTATGGACGCCGCATTGTTATTGAGAAAGTCTGAAACAATTTATGGAAATTTATACTAAGGATTATATAAAAATTAGTTCATTAAATGTTTATGTAGAGATCAAAATACTTCTTCGATCAAACTGTTATACAAGCCACACAGATGTCAGGGATGCTACTACAATGCTATTTAGGTAGAATGTTTCCATAACTTTTGATTAGAATGAGCTCCATCGCTTTGAAAGACATACACAAATCCACTTTGCAGTGAAAAATCTCACGGTTTCTGAAGAAGCCACCTAAGTTACAACTTTAATAGAACAAATGGATAAACGTAAAATTAAACAATAACCCAAACATACATTATTTTGATGTGAAAGTCACACTTACAGGTATGAGACAGAAACTATAACAAACTGGTCAACATATTCTGAGAAACAGTTCTGCAAAACTTAGTCAAATCGGCTCATTAGTTGGATTGTTTTAGAACGGGTAAAATATATTTCCTTGTTGTTGCTAGGGAAGCAACCAAAAATACATTGCTACTAAGGGACATTCCTATGAAAGTTTATCAGAGCGGGCTTCACATGATTAGAGGAGATATAAATAATTAAATTCTACCCTGCTGCTATAGAAGTCACACGTTGCAAAGGAAACTACCAAAAACAAAATTTAAATGAGATTGTCCTTATCAAAATTATTTCGAAATTAAGTCCAAAATTAGTTCGGCAGAAATAAAAGCAAAGGGCAACATGTCTCTGCTGTTGCTATGGAAACCGCGGGTTTGTATTTGAAGCCACTAAAACACAATTTGGATTAAATCTGTAAAATAGGAATCATTCATACAGAGTTTGGTCCAAATTTTCTTCGGAGTTTTAAAAGATATGTAAAAAAAATTACATTTTTATACGGTTGCTGTGCAAACCATTCACTTTACCAAGGAAGACACTAGAAGCACAGCTTTCGTATGATGTCATAAGAAACATTCTTACAAAGTTTGGTCATAATCAGCTCAGTAGTTTTTCGGAGCGTTTGTTGTTCGACGTTAAAATATAGCTTATACCTATTTAATGTAGAAACAACAATATTGTTCTGGAATCCACCAAAACGTCTACACCATATAGCAGTTAAAACGTTAATACATTACCTTGATAGAATATAGGCAAACGAACATCGCTATCAAGATTTAACTAGCTAAGCAGTTTCTTAAAAAACGTAAAATAAGTGTTCCACCTGGTTGAAATGGAAGGTACATTTTTGGTAAAAAAAAAAAAAAAAACAAACTTCTTTTAAGAAATTTTCATTTAAAGTTTTCGGAACACTTGCTTTTTACTTGATTAAGATGTCGATATTTCGTAGTCCACATTATTGTTGTGGAATCCGCATAGCTGCTTTAGAAGACACCCAGCACAAAAATCTCTGTAAGTCAAGGACAAAATAATGTTCATATTAATTTTGATATTTATTGACTGATGGATGTTCTGCAGATGTCAGAAAATGTAATTTACAACTGGTTGCTGCAGAATCCGAATTAGTGATGCTAAAAAATACAGTACAAGTGTCTACTTCCAGCATCTGCATGCAGAATCACAACCCTGCTCCCTTGCCTGATCTGGAGCGAAGGGCAAGAAACTACATTGCGGCCAACGGCGAGCCTTTAATACAAGATAACAGTCTTCGAGAAACCTGGTACAGCGTTGGGGATTGGGCCATGCCTACCAATCAGACAATGCCGGATATAGCAACATGCGGAACATACTATCCTATCTGGATGGAAGGTAATAACGAATTAATATATGCCGTGATATCAAGTTATTACATAGTATAATATCAGAGATAAGATTTATTTATGCCTTTCAGTAGTGTAAAAAGCATGTCAAATGTGTCCACGCCATGTTTCTCCCTGTACAACATTTCTTTTATTTATTTCTGTGTTGAAATGATCAATCTGTTGATTCACGTAATACGTTATTTCATTAGCAGATACAAAATATCTCAATGAAAGTATTGTTGTCCGTATTTTAGTAGTTCTCACACGATTGCATTCCACATAAACCACACAATAAAAATTTACACTTATGTGTTTACAGTTAGATATTCGTGGAACAGTCCCTTTGTTGCAAGGGGCAAGAAACACGACACATACATCAAACTAGATTAGAACTCACACAAAAGTACAGCATTGGCACTTAAGGCCAATAAAACGTTAAACGTCTAGTTCATCAAGACATTGGAAATAGCTGTAAACACAGTACATAATTCTATTGATTGATTATGAAGAATTAGCTCTTGATATTATAACACCAAGCGTTGTGTGTGTGTGTGTGTGTGTGTGTGTGTGTGTGTGTGTGTGGTTAAATAAATTCTAGGATTTCCTGAGATCTCTGAAAGTCTTTGACATTGTGAGTTCTGGTCCCTCAGTCTCCAGGAATCGAGGGTCCAGATAAGAAAAACTCAGGACAGGGTGAGACAAGAGCGAATCCATCATTGGGTAAGAACATAGCAACATTCAAGCATATGAATAATGTCTACAGTAGTAGATCTCATTCTCCGCCTTCAAATACGAAAATTCTTTGTTTTGTTTTCTTCGTGTAATTACTTTTCTTTCCAGCTAGGGTTTTTATATAATCTTTTGTGGAAAATGTACATCTGCTGGATTCAGAGTTTCAGAAAGGTGAGGATCCTTGGATAGTTAAACAGGATGCACACTATGAGAAAACTGGGCATCCAAGACAATCATTGGAAAGTACAAGATGAGCAGGAATTGCTTACAGAGAGCTCTATCTAAATAACTCCTTATCCGATTCACGTCATATTTGGAATATAATATCATCATTTACCCCACTTGTCAGTAACACTCGTGCCTCTGTGTTGGGTTATGAGGCACAGAATTATAATGGTGACGCGTGTTGGTTAAAAGTTTTCTTCAAAGTTTTCTCATATTAGACATTTCCAGAACATTTTGCCCGATTAGCTTCAAGCCTGACGTATGATATCATCACATATTCCCCTTTTTGGTGCAGTTTTTGTTTGCATCTGCGTTCTTCCCCTGGGTGGGGCTATGGGTCACAAATTATAATGGGAAAATAGTTTTTAATTAAAGTGATTAGTTGAAGTCTCTTTAAGCCCTTATCTTTCCATCGTTCCTACACCAATTCACCTCATGCATGAAATAGAAAATCATGACATACTCTCTTTCTTTCAGCATCACTCTCATTCATGGTATCAGTCGGGGTGGGGTGGGTGGAACCTTTAGTTAAAGAATTATACTGTAGAAATATTGTGGTTAAATGTTTTTCCATCACTTATATTTCCGTGATCCTTTACCTGATTCACTCCTTATCTTAAGATATAATATCATCACATACCCTCTCCTAGCAGCACCACTTCTGCCCCTGTGTTCTGTCCCTGTGTACGGATGCTGGTCAGAAATTTTATTAGGAACACTTGTGGTTAAAGTTTTTGGTTCATATTTCTTCTTCACTTGTATTTCCACAACCAATCCACCTCATCACACACTGATCTTATGACCTTTAATGCTCCTACCCCTGGGTCAAGTCTTTGGGTGGGGCAATTGGGTTACTATGTAGGGCACATTTTGGTTTACAGTTTTGTTTCCAATTCTTGTGAACATTTCATCCAGATCTTTATAGATCTGAAAATCTTATGATCCCAAACTATACTTTTCACTATACTACTGTTATTTACTGGATTACGTCAATGGATGGGGACATAGGGAAAAGAAAAAGGACCAATATGGGTTAAGTTTTCTTTCGTTCCTTCTGATATTCAAATGTCCCCTCAGTCAGTTCATCTAATAGTTGGAATAATATATGATTCTATACATCACTTTCTCTCAATACTAATGACACCTAGGGGGAACATGATGTCAAGATGTATGTATCTTTATTATTATTAGTAGTAACTGCATATTTTAAACATAGCATGATCACATTATTGCATATCACAATGTTCCACTCCTATTCTTGGATTTATATCCTTGGATGGAACAATTGGATTAATAAGTATGATACCTGTGAGTGTGTAAGGCAGGAGTTGGGAATATGCCTTGATTTTGACGCCTATTGTAAATATATATCAAAATCACATGTCCCTTACTTCCTATAACATTCCTGCTGTTCTGTCATGCTCCTAATGTTGGCAATGTGGTCATGAGATTATGACCTTTGATATAAAAGCAACCCTTTTTGGAGACTTATCATGTGTTTCTCTCAGCACAGTTCTTGTTTTCTTGTATCTTAGCCACTTTTCACAGCTGAGCTGCACCATTCACATAAACTTGCAAGGCATTCATATCAGTCTGTTTTTATTAGATATTTTCAACATATTCTTTTAAAAATTCGTTTAACGGTTTCTCATTTTAGTAACAACAGTCCAATTGGTTATCGGAGTAGCATTATTTGTTCTAAATTACAGAGAATTCATACCTGGGTGATTTCTGTCTACTGTGATTCAATATTGTTTAACAGTTTTTGAGAAGTCTGTGTAAAGTTTTCTATTTTTACTAACACCAAACATTTTAAATATTAAATCCGCATCTTTAGCATAAACTTAAAATGACTTCAAGCAAAGGTACGTTTCATCATTTTGTGTTGAGTAGTTGTTTCAAACAAAGTGCTTTAATTTTAGCAATTTTGGCCAATTTAGTACAGCTTGAGAGAACTTTATGCAAGAATGTTTTTCGTCAAATTTGAGAAAATCCTCTTTCTTGGTTTAAAGAAGAGGACATTGAAAAGGTTTGTAAATTTATAGTTACGGCGGGAATACCAGAAGGCAGATTGTCATCATTTGTACCAGACTAAAAGGCATTTATGTAATTACTGCATAACTCTCGTTGCACAAGCCTGAATATGCCCAGTCATATCATTTTTCAGCATGGCTATCATTCCACTCGGCTTTTATGCCCCAAAACAGACGTCAGAGAATTTATAGGTGCATATAAAGTAAATATGGTCAAGTAGGGCATGATTTAGTATCTTTAAACACGCGTTTCTAACTTTGCCAGGCACGAATCCAAACGAAGCTGACGGTGATGTCGTCCGATTCGCTTGTACCATGGGTTTCTTTACCAACTGTAGTAAAAGAGTGGACATAAAAGTCATTAAGTGCAATGGATATTTGCTCTATTATCTGAAACCAACTGCACTTAATACCGCTTACTGTTTTGGTAAGTAAAATGTTTGCTAAAGGAGAGGCGAAGGCTATTGATGGGAAACATCTAGACCGTAGACCATGCAGAACTTAAAAATCAAGCGATTGGAGGCACGTGCGGTAGAAACAAATAACGCAGAGTATTTTGCACTTCATAACAACTTCTGTGGCATCATGTTAAAGTAAATGCCACAAAGAGACAAATCTTAATGCAATCTTATAACAAATTTGGATCAGCCAAGATTTGAAAACTTGTAATGTTTTGGTGTTTTTTTAAGCAGTTAATGTAAGTCATAAGTCATTATTTCAATACCAACTGTGTGTGTGTGTTGATATCAAAACCTGGATTTTATGAAAAGTAAGCAACCTATTAAAAAATCACATTGAATGAATATATATATATATATATATATATATATATATATATATATATATATATATATATATATATATATATATATATATATATGTGTGTGAAACTTGCTTAATGAGGCTAAACAAAGATATCTTTGGCCAAAATCAAAGAATTTAAAGACATTGTTTAATGCTTTATAATTAGACTGAAAATTTATATTAATAGGGAATCAGGGAATCACGGTGCCTCCTTTTTACCGCTTAAGATATCAACTGTTAAAATGATTTACTCTGTAACAAAATAAAATATATCATAAATCTCTTTCTTCTTTATACGGTAAAATTATGCAGCCAAAACGTGAGCAAACCAAATTAAAATCTTTTGGTTGTCTCCTTAAATGATGCTGGAATTACACTGAATACGTTTAGCACGCATATTTGATTGTCTCCTTAAATGATGCTGGAATTACACTGAATACGTTTAGCACGCATATTTGATTGTCTCCTTAAATGATGCTGGAATTACACTGAATACGTTTAGCACGCATATTTGATTGTCTCCTTAAATGATGTTGGAATTACACTGAATACGTTTAGCACGCATATTTGATCAGACGATACCACTGCCTGAACATAAGAAAACAGGAGTCTGATTTATTAATTTCCTTCTCTTTCTACAGATCCCAAAAATTTGCAGATACCTGGCATCAGTGAGTCCCTCCCCACCCCTATCTCTCTCTCTCTCTCTCTCTCTCTCTCTCTCTCTCTCTCTCTCTCTCTCTCTCTCTCGTTATACAAATGTATCTTGTATTATATAAATATAAAACAGTGACAGCCATAGTTGCTACACTATTTAAGTTGATGACTTACTTAGATATAAAATATTCTGTTAGGAAGTGTTGGATTTATTTAATGATTGGTAATATTCCTTTAATTCCCCATTTTAGAATTAGCGTCTGAGTAACCTTTCGGTACATCAACTTAAATAATCCAAGGTTTAAAGTAGCGCCTCAGCTCAGTGGCCTATTAAAAAGGCACCTTCAAATAATCATTTAGTTTGCATTAGTACATTAAGTCCATGTACCCTTCGGTGTACCAGTAGAGATAATCCGTTTATTTCCAAGTACCACACAACTCGACAGACCATTAAGATTTTGCAGATAATCATCTATACGAAGTATTAGTCGATGGGCCTTTAGGTGCATAAACTTAGATCATGTGTGTGTGTGTGTGTGTGTGTGTGTGTGT
>JAECUM010011429.1:0-79755 GCA_016617855.1 Megalonaias nervosa | reverse complement strand
TTTATTTCTATTTTATTAACCTTGGAGCCATAAAGGTATGTTGTTTAAGCTAGAACAGCTTGTACAAATGAGGTTAAATAAATTTCATGCAACACGCATCATTCTACATTATAAACAATGTTGCCTCCAAAACCAGAAAAATGACAAAAAAGTGAAAACACTGCTAATTGCATCCTTGCCTATTTCTCACCCTTTTTTCCAATCCAAAATTCACAATAAGAGACAAAACAATAACTGAAACTTGCATGGTCTCAGGTAATTCAGTTTAGGTAGTTTTGTTCAACCAGTCTCTAAAAGGCCCTGTGAGATCCCCGCAATGTGAGGGTCTGACAAATATGTTATTTATCAAAGTTACCAATATGCTTTGGTCAAATTCTGTCCAAGCAAATCTACTAAGGCATTTCTTGCTCTCAAAACTAACCTAGGCATGCTGCCTATGATTAATCAAGCCAAAAGTCTATTGTAAGAGTACAAGGTTATAATTAGAGTTCTTTTTTCTAAACAGACACAGGAGGCATGACTCAACTGACTCAATCAGCCAATGCAACAATCATTGTTTAAGCAAAACATAGGGTCACCTCATCATTATATCACCTCATCAGCCAATCAAATCACATTTTTACATTTTGATAAAGCCTCAGACCCTCATCTGGCAAAAATGTCATGAAGCAATGCAAGAGTTTTGGCTGAACAAGACTATTTATTTCAGCAATTTAAAAAACCCATAACAATTACTAATGATAAATTCCAATTACAAAGCTGACAAAAACATGTCCTGTTCAGCTTTGCTGCACTAAAGGATGAATAAAATCACTTCCAAGAATACATAATTATAACAAAAGGTGAAACTATGATAAATTTGGTACATCTTTACTGTGCAACACTCTACATTAGTTCATTAACGATTACTAAAGAAAGAGAAATTTCATGTATATATTTAAATTAAATAATCTGAAAAAAATAAGTTACTTTATATACTTGCTTGTAAGTTGAGTCCAATTGCAAATTGCCAGCAAATCTGGGTCAGTGCAGTTTATTAGGTGTAATCAGTAGAACAAACAACACAGACCCTGATCTGCTGGTACCTTATTTGATGGCAGATCTGTTGTTTGCATTTTGGACTCAATTTACAAGCTATTATAGATGGTACTACCATGTGATATAATGTCTATAAAATTTCAATATAGTACAACCTTTATATCAGCTTGCAAACACTTAAAGTTACCAAAAGTTCACCAACTTAGGATTTAAATGTCTAAAACCCTGAATAAATCAAATCTGCTACTATAATCCCGATATTTTTCAAATATCATAGAAATATAATCACATAACATTCTGAAACATGATATAACAGTTCTTTTTTTCTGCTATGCCTGTTGATTCAAAAATAGTAAATCATAAGCTGACAACAGGACTAAACAATTTCAAACAAGACAGTTGCTATCCAGGACCTACCCTTCCATTCCACTTTGCTCACCCCTGGTCTATTTTTTTTTCCCTTTTTTCTTTCCTTCCTTTTCTCTGGCAGCTTCCTTTGGGTTTGTCCCCTGTATCAGGGTCAGTTTTTTCTTTAATTCCAAAAGCTTAGCAACTTCAACATCAATAACCAATTTATCTGCTTTGTTGGTCTTCAACTCCCTCACCTTATTGCCCTGAAATGAGATCAGGCCAAAAGGATATGAAAATATCCAAATGCACAAACTCAGGCTAAGCTAAGAATTCTGAAATCTGATTGGCTTAATTCCAAAAGTGACCAATCAGTTTGAGCATGAAAATGTATTAATAAAGCACCCTCACAGTGAAATTGGGTTACAGTGACCTATATTTCATTTGTCTTGTGTTTGCTCAGCTTATCACTGTCTGAGGCATAGTTATTCTTGTCCCTTGAAACATTTATGTGTTAAAATTGTAATACAAACCATATATCTCGCTTATAAGACAAATCCAATTGCAAACTGCACAGACCCAGATCTGCCATAGCATAGTGCACAAGCAGATCTGGGTCTATGCAGTTTGTTAGGAGTAGTCAGTAGAACAAACAACACAGACCCTAATTTGCAGGATGCATTATGCTATGGCAGATCAGGATCTTTGTTGTTTGCAGTCTGACTTAACTTACATGCAAGTACAAACAGTATGCAAGCATTACAAAGTAGGTATTTTGAACAACTCTAATCAAGCTAAAGGTAGTTGTATTGATGTTTCAGCACCTTACGGAAATCATTAATCACTATAAATGCAAGTATTTCCATTGAATCAAAGATCACAAGGAATAAATGCCTGCTTAGTCGTGTTTTGGGCCTGTAATATGATTCACCTTTTCAAGTCATAAAAATTGACAATATGCTATGCTATAGGTTAGGACTAAGACCCTTGGGAAAAGAAACATCCCCTGGAGCAAACAGTGGTCACACACATAAATTAAAGTTTTCATGTGCATATATCTAAATAGCTTTCACCTTGTGCCCAGGGACAATTTACCTAGAGTGGCAAATGACCTGCTTGGTATATGTTGGGCACGCCTATGGATTCACCTTTTCATAGGTTGCAACTATGTTTATGTTTAGGAGTGGGTATCTAAAATGTTTTCAAAGATGTGACACAGTGCGAAGTCTTAGGAGTGGGAGGTAAGATATCCCATGGGCTCTTGCTGGCTGCACTTTTATTGTGTTCATGCACCAGTATTCACCCTTTTATGCCCTGTAACTGTATATAAATATATCTGGTTTGAGGGAGGGAATCTATACTTTCCAAGACATGACCAATGCAGATTCCTTCCCCTATAGTCTAATTTCCAGGACTGTGATCAATATTTTTGAAGTAGGCCATACTATATCTATGATTGCTTGATTATCATTGACCAGAGTTTCAAGTTTCTAGCCTGAATTCAAGGTCATATAGCACAGATATATATATATATATATATATATATATATATATATATATATATATATATAGATAAAAACCAGAGCAACTTTGTTGGTGTGCCAACACTAATTTCTATGCTTTTAACTGCATACAGTACTGAGATTTTCTTTTCAAATACTTTTCAATGAGTTTTCAAAGACTGCCAGAAGTTTTCAAGGAGTATTTTTTAATATGGAAATTGAACTTTTTCCACTTGTTGTTTCATTATTACTGCACTGATAGGTTCAGAAGATGAAGAAAAAAAGCCACAATTATTCAGCACACCTCAAGAGCACAGGGACTACTATACCTGATAACTTGTCATGTACTGTGTCATTTGAGCCACACAATTTGATACAACTGTATTTATTTGTTATTTTTGGAAATTATACCATTGAAACTTTAAAAAGTGATATATTTTATTTAGTTTTTAACACTTCATATACCCTCAGATCAATTCGACTAGTTTTGTGAAAAATTCAATAAGTTTTTCAATAAATTCAGGGAGTTTTCAAGGCAACCCCTCCATTTCACGGGTATTTTATGGTTGTACAAAACCATTTTATCTCATTTACGTATCTTCTTGATATAACTGTACATATTAAGTTTAGTTAAATAACAATTAAAAACTGACCTTAGACCGAATTCCTGACTTCAGGGGAGGTAGTCAAAATTAATAACATAAAAGTAAGATGAAATCAATCTTCTAATAGCTAAATTATGATCCCATGACTACCAACAGAACAATGTTCTGTCCCTAGTCAGCAGAAACTTGTATCCGTGAAGTGTGATTGTAATTTAGATTTTGCTAGATCTTCAAGTACATAAACAACTGTGGCAAACACATGAAAAGTATCTTGTCAGACAAGTTGTGAATGAAAAAGATTATATTAAAAAAAAAATGGAAACAGCCTGAAAACATGAACAGAGTGACAAAGGTAGGAGTAAAAATATTAAAAGAGTAGATGCCAAAGGTAATTCAGTAGATTTTGAAATTATCAAAGTGAGGGAAGTTAGTCACATTCTGGAAAAGATTTGTGCTGAAAGCACAAATTGGAGAAAATTTCACAAGATAGCAACTCTTCTCACAGATTAAAGAGGTAATTACGTTTGGTTTTCATGGACAATAAAGGTAATTCCAATCCAAAAAACTGAAAATGGAGATCATCAATCATATGGTACTGTGATATTTGTGCACCTGCAAACATATAGTTGTCTGTGTCTGCAGTAAAGACTCTATTTTGTATTATTTCAAAATATCTTACTTACACAAGGGTTACCCCATACTAATAAGGAATGGTGGTGCCAGCATGCTTTAAACTTCAGAATTTGATGTCAATATTATAAAAATTTCAAACATTGCATGAACTAGATAATTTTTTTTAAAAAAACTACTTATTAACTAAGTTTCTTTATTGTTGTTTTTTCCAGGATGGCTTAAGATGACATATTCACCTCTAACTTTATTATATTGGAAAAATTCTGTGGAAAATGGACTTTTCTTGGAAGGAGTTCTCCTTCAGTCTATTTTTTTCTATGGAAAGCCTTCTTTAATATAAGATAATAATAGACCTTTGAGAGGGTCAGTATGTGGTTTTATGAACCTAAATTCATTACCAACCTCACCTTAAGTCCATAAAAAGACAGAGACCTCATCAAAAGTCAACAACTGTATAATATCCTTCCGTGCATGGTTACCCTACTGACAACAATGCCACCAAGTTTTATAAATTTCTCTATACAGCAATTTAACAACATTCAAAATTGTAAAGTCTTTATGCCAATTTTTACGTGTGAAATGCTGTATAGGTCAACATCAGTTATACAAGAAATAACAGACTTAAGTAAGTTTTAAATGATAGTTTCAGTATCTTTCTCAAGTTTGTTGGTACAGAATATTAAATTTGCGACATTCTGTGCATATTAAGGCAGATGCTGCCACCTAACCCGAAAAAATAAATCATTATAGATTCTGTCCAATTTTGTCACATGAAATGTCTATATAACATAATTTAATATAAGCAAAATATGTTGGGGTTCCCATTTTCATGTTCGGTATATGCCACTACAAAATTGAGCATTTAAGGGTCCCCCGCACTAAATTCTCATTTAGTATAATTTACTATGCATGGATTGTTTTAAATCAGTCTTTAAGAGGTTTTGAAAGACCTACGAATTATAAACGTCTGATATTTTAGGGTAGAAGGCTTGTTCACCATTCAGAACCCAAAAAGCATTTCAAACAGGTAAAAGGCTAAGCATTGTTATCAAAAGTTTGATCAAATGAATTACAAATTGGGAATGCGCTACTGTAGAATATGGGCATGCAAATTGCCAAAAGTGGTATGATCAGACTCCACAATATAAATACAGTAAATTTATCTGGTACTTATAGGTTACTGAATTTGTATGGGAAAATATGAACAAGTTTTTCAGATGGTTATACTGCATGACCTTGGGAGTGCATATATCCATCCGACAAAACGAGTTCATATTTTCCCATACAAATGCAGTAACCTTTTTATTATATGCTTATTTCTTATTCTACATAAGGATTAATTATATAAACAAAAATACACTACAAGAAACAAAGTAACTGAATTTATGATGGATTCCAAACTAAATACACAAGGGCAGAGTCATCATTACACAACAACAACATTATTAATGTGCACATAACTCTGCCCAGATAAATTTGAACTTAAGTTGCGTGCTAGACATAACTTTTGAAAGAAAATGGTGTTTTGGTCTACTTTAAATTGAAATTTAGATTCATATTGTAAATGAATGTGCATTGCAACAACTTTTCCATTTAGTCTGGAATGAATAGATTTTGGTATTTTTGTCGATTCTGCTAAATTTCGTGATAATGACTGGATTTATCTGTGTCAATTCTACATGAAGTACATCTGATTTTAGCAGTGAGGGAGAAGCGTGTTGACATCTGCAAGTGTGTTTCTGTTTTGTCACTGAATGTCTGGAATCATAATGTGGGAAAAATATGAAGTCTTTCAATTGTAATTATCAAAAAGACGCCATGGAATATAATGTTTATTTCATTTTGAGTGCAGTAAGGAGGATGTAATTGCACTTGGAATATAGTCGAAATTACAGTGCAGTTTCGAAATGTATAATCAAGCTTTAGAACCCATGACATGGCTCATGTAATTCGGACTTGCAGAACTAAGAAAGTACATTTTAAGGAAATTCAGGATGTAAAACGTGTATATTTTTTGCCATTCTTATTACCAGCTATAGAAGACAGTTTATGCCTTGTCACTTGCATGTTATTTGTAGGGACCCAGCAATTTTATGACCTGTCTGGCATCTATCGCTAGCCTAAAAATCCGAAACATTGTATCAAGAAAGATAACACGGAATGTGGCAAAGCAGCTGGTATGTGGCAGTCTATGAAACATCAGCTTTAGTTCATTCAGAAACAAATTTAATCAACCAAAACGTAAAGCATCTACTACAAGAGTGTACATGATTTGTTTACAAAGTAGTTCCTAACACACTACTGGGCACACGCGTCATGCATGTGAGTGCAATATGAAGGTGTGCATTATTGTAAAATATTGCATGATTCTGACAATGTAAAGTTAATGGAGACAAAAATGAGCATATAATAACATCTTTTTCAGAATTTTTAGTTCCTTTAAAGCACAAACTGACACATACAATTATCAATTTATGTGACTCTATTAGTAACTCTCAGAAAATTACCTAAATTCAGATCCTAACCAAGAACTGAGTTCAATGCATCTAAGTCCAAATCACTGAACCGTGAAATACAAGTCAAAGTGCTTAGTTTTCATAAACTTGCCTACATCTAGGAATAACTCACCTGTACTGTGACTTCTGCTGTGAGTTTTTCAATCTCCTGAGGACTTGCAGTACTAGCTGGGCCAACAGTCTCTGTAGTCTTCCCCTGTGATTTCTAAACACAAAAGAATACAAAACACTTGTAAGGTCATGCAAAAAGAAATAATACAATACACTCATGTATCTCGATGCATCTTCCCTTCAGCAATAGCAGTGGAAAGAAAGGACCATGAAACAAATTGAAAAGTTGGAAAATTATAGCTGAAAAAGATACTTCCCTTCAAAGAAAAAACCTGTTTTAATGTAGACTAACTTCCAGAATACTTGTGGATTGGTTTGTGAGGCCTCTCATGAGAGAGAGTGTGTGATCCAACATACACCTTATTATGAAAAAATTGGCAGTGTATAAACATTTGGTTCAAAATATCACCAGAAAATACTCTTAGGTTAAGAAAAATTAATTTGTGAAAAACTGAACTGAAAGAGTAAGAGACTGTGTCATGGTCCACATTCTGTTTCCTCACTGCAAGGTATGAAGAATACTAGTCTTTTGCAGACACTCACTGTAAGGCAAGAAACCACCAATTTTGTGAATTTCCATCTACAATCGTTTCATATTTTATTGGGATCCCATACAAATATAAAATAAGCTCTACATGTCATACCTTATTAGCCACAGCTTTGGAAGGCACAGGGCCTGGCTGTCCTGAAAATATCTTTTTCAATTCCTCTATTGTTGCAGGTTCAATCTTTTGGAACAGGGGGAAAGGCTGGAAAAGAATGATATTTATGAAATCTGTGGATAAAAGTAATGTAATTGGTAAATGCAGAATATTACAAATGGCTCACACCACTGTTAATTGTGGGACATTGGGCATGAATGACTTTTATTCAAAATATCACAAAATACAGCAAGTACCCATAATGTTCATGTCATCAGGGTCACATGATTGTTCTGATTCTATGTCCAATGGAAAACCATTCTTCTTGTACAGGCCTCATAGTCATGAAACTGTCTGAGCACAAAACAGAATTCATGTTCAATTCCAGAATTTGTACATTTTTTATGTCTAGATTCTATCCTGACTTTGATGATACTTAGGGACCCCAAGTAAGATTTTTAATTTTTTTGTTTTATGTCTAAGTTAGCTTTTGTGTTCAGACTGTTTCCATGATGATGAAGAGAAGTATAACAGCAAAGCAAGCTTTTAAGAGCCATGTACTTGGAGTAAGATCAAAATATCCAACAATATAAACACCATAATTTATTTATACCACCAATTTCTTAAATATGAATCTGGATTAAAATTGTTTCTTTCTGTCAAAATCAAAAAAAGCATTAAGTTTTTGAAAGAAAATTTTTTTAATTAATTTATACAAATAAATTATGCATAAATAGATAAACTGTATGACATTTATTTTTTTACTGTTAGATCATGACAGATGAGGCCACGTGTAAATGCTTACCACATACAGTCAAGCATAAGTCCAACTGCAAACTGCACAGACCCAGCTCTGCAGATGCATAATGTGCTGGAAATTCTGGGTTTATGCAGTTTCTAAGGAGTAATCAGTAGAAAAAAACAACACTGACCATGATCTGCCAGCACATAATGCAATCGCAGATCAGGGTCTACGGTGTTTGCAGTATAACGCAGCTTGTAACTACAGCACTTAATAAGTTCCAGATGAAATAATAGTGGATCATCCCACACAACACATCTCACAAAAAGTTGCTTGAAAACTGAGTCGAACTGCAAGCAACATAGATCCTGATCTGCCAGAGTCTTTTAAACAATAGCAGACCAGGGTATATGTTGTTTGTTCTACTGAGTACTCCTAGAAAAGTGCACAGACCCAGGTCTGCCAGTGCATTATGAAATGGCAGATTTGGGTTAGTTTGCAGCTGGATTGAACTTATCAGTGAGCATATATGGTATATAACAATTGCTCTTACCTTTCCCATCTTGTGCCCTGGAGGCAACTGGCAGACAAAGTCTTTATAGATGAAATAACATTCCTGTGGTGCATTCAGCTGCTCCTGTATGGTTCTGCTAACATCTGGCATGTATGGCTGAAGCAGCACTGACAGAAGACATCCAATATTGGCACATAAGCTGCACACTGTGCCTGCTTTATGCCTGCAAATAGAGTTAAGGAGAGTTGCCATGTCATCTTTCCTGGAATGGCACTTACAAAACATAGAACAAATGTACAATGGATCCAATTTACAACTAAATCTGATTTGTCAATTTTGGGGATATGATAAAGGGCTCAATCAAACCAATATCTAATTGAAATTTATATACCAGTATTTATTCCCTTCTGTGTATTGTTTTATCAATTTTGTTTAAGCAAGCTAATTTCACTGGTCTCTTGCTTTTTTAATGACGCATTACACAGTAATGGAGGTCCAAATGAAAAATGGACCCAGTTCAAAGAGACAGTGATGGAAACAGCTAAGTCAATCCTAGGCCACAGGACAAGAGACCACAAGGACTGGCTTGATGAGTATGATGAGGACATCAAGATACTGTTACGTATCGGCTCGTTCAAAGTAACACAAAGAAAGAGTGAAGACAACAAGCTTTGTAAATTTTAACGAAAATAATTTATTTCCCTAGAAAACACGGTGAAAAGATAAATATATGAAGCAAGACTTACGATTTACAAAGAAGATCCAAAAAATTGTCCTAAAATTGTGAAAACACATAAGTCCTGTGAACAAACAGTTCTAATTTGATATAGTCTGAATCTCAGTTCCGTTCCAAGGTGGCGGATGATGACGTCAGACAAAGGTTAACACAAAATGTCCAGAATTTTCACTCTGAAGCACAATTTGAATTGTTCTGCTCCAATTTAGAAATAGTTTCAACAAATGTCTTTGTCCAAAGCCAGTAGGGTTGTTCTCCAGGGAAAATAATTATTTAGAAAGTAGATGAAATACAGCTACCACCACTAACAACACACATGTTGTTCCTAACACGTACGAATGAACAAACACCTCTTTCCAGCACAGAAATACCTTTTCCTTAAGGTATTAGAAACTCTGTAAGATGTTATGATGTGACTCTCAAGTATAACTGACTACGATTACGACTCTGACCATGACTGTGACTGAAAATTTCTTACAGCTAACTGAGCATTTAAAACAAGCTAATGCGTCATTACATGTACGCACGCATGAAGGACACGTGTGATTTCGCAATCCACCTGGACATTACAAAAGCGTAAACAAGTAATAACGTGGTCCCAGCCAATCATTTACATAGCTCTTTCTCACTGTTTACTTGATACGAAAAACCGTCATGCAAAAATCGTGCTTACACGAGTCACATTTACATTTTAAATAAATATGATGTTTCTAACAAACTATTAGACCTTGCTAACATAATCATCACCATAATAATAATAACATTTAGTGATATAAAAATAAAATAAAAATGAAACAAAGAATTATAAGAATTTAAATTTTAACACATATGTAATTTCACTACAGGGTCGTAACAATACTGACTGCAGAAAAGAACAAGGCATTTTCTGAGTGGCAGAAAGACCAAAACTCCATCTCCAAGCGAGATAAATTCAAGCACCTGCAGGCAAGGGCTCAACAGGAACTTCGAAAAATGCATAATCAATAGTGGGAAAACAAGGCTGAGGAAATCTAACAATATGCCGATATGAAGTGCTCCAAAATGTTCTTTAGTGCCATTAAAGCTGTTTATGACCCTTCCAGGTCAGGATCCATCCCTCTACTCTCAGAAGATGGCACAATAACCATCAAAGACATAGAAGGAATAAAAGCAAGATGGAAGGAACATTTTAGTCAGCTCCTCAATCGCCAATTAACTGTTGATAGAGCAACACTGTAACAAATTGATCAAAGACCAGTATGAGAAGAGCTGGAGAAGTCCCCATCTGAGGAGGAGGTGTGGAAGGCCACTGAACAGATGAACTGTGGCAGAAAACCAGGTAAAGATGGAATCCTGCAGAAATATTCAAGGCTCTTGGCAAAGAAGCATTTGCAGCTTTCCATGACATCCTTACAAGCATCAGGTACGAGGAGGAGATGCCTGCAGATCTATGAGATGCCACCATCATCTCAGGGTAAAAGAATAAAGGTGCTAGAGCTGACTGCTACAGTTACAGAGGAATCTCTCTCCTCTCCATTGTAGCATGCCCATACCATCCTGAACAGACTTGCTGCAATCATTTCAGAGGAACTACTACCTGAATCTCAGTGTGGATTCCATCCTAGCCACGGCACAGTTGACATGATCTTCAGTGTGAGGCAAATAGAGGAGAAATGCATGGAACAGCACATGGATCTAAATACAGTGTTCATTGACCTCACCAAGGCTGTCAACTCTGTAAATAGTATGAGGGAGATACAAGAGAAATGCATGGAACAGAACATGAATCTCTATACAGTGTTCATCGACCTCACCAAAAGCTTTTGACTCTGTAAATAGAGAAGCCATAAGGTTCGTCCTTTGAAAACTTGGCTGCCCCAGAAAGTTCACCACCCTAATCCAGTTGTTCCATGACAACATGACAGGAGAGGTATTGGCCAATGGGGAGTACTCAGAGCAAGCTGGGGTCTTACCAGAGTGAAGCAAGGCTGTGTGCTTGCACACTTGTCACAAAGGCTGTTGAACTAGTGGAGGATGACCATTGCCAATGCCTCACAGCCATGAGAGATAAATGGCACATTGCAGCATCACAGACGATCAGGTCTACATACTTCCCATGCCCATCCTGTAACATCCTGTGTACAACCAGCTTTGGACTCAGAAGCCACATGCATAGTCACCATGGGCTAGCGTTATCATCAGACACAATGGACAACCAAAAATATCATAGCAGTGTGATGGAAACAATGAAAAAAGTTAATTTCTGCAAGACATTCAAACACAACTTAACAATAGAACCTTAAATAGCAAAGTACATACTCCACCCATTTTTAATGGTCCTGTATTCAGGGACTAGTAGGGTATTGTTAATTTGGGAAATCATTTACCAGCTGGTCTCAATGACCTGAGCCTTGAGTGAAAGTACACTGCCTTAAACTGAACTTACTGTGCAGAGACCATATTACTTATTGGTGTAACATTGCCCATGACCTCTGACCTTTAAACTCCAGACTCTGCAGGTTTCTTCATTACTGTAAGTGCAAGCTGTCAACATAGTTTGATCAAGGAATGTAATATAATGTAATAAAATTCTCATTGATTACAACAAAAGTTATTCTGCAAAACCAATTTTTCTAAAAGTAAGGACTACCATGACCTTTGGACCCCATAATAAACCGGCCTCTTTAATACCTTCAGTGCTAGCTCTCCATGAACTTGGCTCAAGGTATGAGGTCTAAAAGTAAGTTATTATGCAAAACTCATTTTCTTCTTTCATTGACAGTAGTCCTAACCTTTAACATTTTGATTCTGAAATTAATAGCGTCCTTTCCCAAAGTGCAAAACTCAATTTATTATACAGAAACCATTTAGTATTCTTCTTTCAGTCAATGACCTGACCTTTGGACCCCAGCACTGCTGATAACCCTGGGAACCAATGCGAAGGAGTCAAAGATCATCTCTCTCTTGCACATGGTTACCATTAGAACTGGGTACCATGAAAAATTTTGTACCATGGTATTTATGAACGTACTGTGATATGTACCATGGTATACCACAATTATATTAGGGACCAACAATTTAATGTTCTGGGACAGTGGCCTGATATAATTTTAGAGAAAATTCCACCTGTCAATAGCTGGAAAACTATCATGCTCTCATATATAGCAAAATAACACCATATCATATCCATTAAATTATTGGAAGAAAAAAAAAAAAGAAATAAAAGAAAATAATATATCTCAGCTCGAAAGAAAATCGTAGCCCTGCCCAATTAAATGCTCAATACCTCATAGCAGATGAATTTGTCATGTGTATGTTAATTGTTGTATAAGGTGTAATCTAAAATGTGTAACTAAAGTGAATTGATTAAGCTGGCACTATAGCTGACACCCTGTAAAAGACACTGTGATGGCATTTGACAGCTTGTTGATACAAATTGGAATTGCTCACATCAAAGCTATACTTTTGATATATTAGGCAGTGAAACACTGAGTGAGATGCCAACACCAAAACAAGATATTTATCTGAGAGGGCCAGTACACATAAAACACACTGAATCAATAAATGGAAAATATTTAGTGGACTTGATAAATTATGTACAATTCAAACAGAATGCAACTTCTCACCTGAAAACCTTAGGATGATTTGCAGTCTTACAAAGGAATACATGTCCTTAACACATTACCATATGCTAGAAAATAACTAACAACTGACATCAATTTTTTATTTAATCCAAAATTTAAAAAAAAATTGGATTTGAACCTATAATCTTTCTCAAGATCTGATTTGGCCACCACACTGGCACATGTGACACATGTCAAGCTGGTGATCAAAGGATCATGAATAAAATAATATTTATAATATTTTAAATGAATTTCTGAAAAATAATACTGTTTTGTTAAGAAAGAATAATGTTTGAACTATTTTGTCATGTAAAAACAAAACCTGCTGTTAAAAGCATTAATTTCATAACATGATCACTCAGAAATTTCTGTACATTCCTCACTGACAGACACTACCGAAGTACTGTTGCACTGAGAAAGTATCACTGTATGTACAACCAGAAAAATATACTGCAGTAAACTGGTACAATGGTAATACCACACACCTTTAGTTGCCATACAGACAACTTAGGGGCCCCGAGTGGTTGAGTGGTCTAAAGCGCTCACCGTTACGGATCACTGCCATCTCACCTCTGTCTGCGTGGGTTTGAGTCTCAGGCTCGGCTAACGTGGGTACATGAGAAAGCCTGCCAGTAGCTTCTCGTGGGTCGGTGGTTCTTCCGGGGTTTTCGGGGTTCTTCCTCCACCATTAATACTGGCCGCCATGTATAGCCTATCTTGTGCTGCAAAATGGCGTTAAACCCTACAACAACAACAACAACAGACAACCTGATATAAAATAGCCAGTTTGTTTAAATCTACCAAGCTGAAGATGACATGGGGATGGACAGATGGCCATGTATGGACAAAAGTAAAACATTACAGCTTTCACCTAACCATTTGATAATATTTAAACCTACATACCTGTCCTCCTCACTCCCTTTAATCAGCACCCATGACTTGTATCCTACATACCTGTCCTCCTCACTCCCATTAATCAGCACCCATGACTTATATCCTACATACATGTCCTCCTCACTCCCATTAATCAGCACCCATGACTTATATCCTACATACCTGTCCTCCTCACTCCCATTAATCAGCATCCATGACTTGTATCCTACATACCTGTCCTCCTCACTCCCATTAATCAGCACCCATGACTTATATCCTACATACCTGTTCTCCTCACTCCCATTAATCAGCACCCATGACTTGTATCCTACATACCTGTCCTCCTCACTCCCATTAATCAGCACCCATGACTTATATCCTACATACCTGTCCTCCTGATTTACTTTAATTCACACCCATGGTTTGAATTCCTACAAAACTGTCTGCTTCACTCTCTTTAATCAGCACCCGGTTTGTATTCCTACATACCTATATTCTTCACTCCCTTTAATCGGCACCCATGGCTTGTATTCCTACATACCTGTATTATTCACTCCCTTTAATCAGCACTCATGGCTTGTATTCCTACATACCTGTCTTTTTCACTCCCTTTAAAAATCAGCATGCATGGCTTGTTATTTCTACATACCTGTATTTTCCACTTCGTTTAGTCAGTACCCACTGTTTGTATTCCAACATACCTGTCTTCTTCAGTCCCTTTAATCAGCACCCATGGCTTGTATTCTTGCATGTACTGGTTACCAAGCCTTGAGATGTTAAGGATGTTCCGAATAGAGTCCCTCAACCTGTAGTATGAGTAGTAAAGTAATTTTTTATTTCCTTGTTTTTCTCTGTCTTTTTTCCCCTTAAATTGCAATGTTTCAATTCAAAGGAGTGCCAGGGTAAACATTATGCGTACACCTAAAAGTCATGCATTTATTAATTTTATTATGAGACCTAAATTTAGTTAACTTGGAAACTTAAACCTCAGATTGAATGCTTGAAATCTGAGAAAATATAACCTACTCAAACTGCAGTATTAGTGCAATCTAAAAGTGAAATGTTAGTGACAAGTACATAAAACAATCTGAAATGGTTTTCATGAGATTCCAAGTTTTTTTCTGCCTAATAAATCACTGATCACACACACACACACACACACACACACACACACACACACACACACACTAGGTTAATTGCCCAATTTAAAAAAAAAAAAACAGATAAAAAAGACAAAAAGAAATTGGGATGAGTGAGTTTAAAAGAAAGTTTGTACATAAAAATACAACATAAGTAAAAAATTTGGGATGCTGCAGTGAGTTTCAAACTTGTGACCTCCTGTTTAGCAGCCTGAAGGCCCTTCCTAGGATGTGAGTGATAGCAAAAAGTTTCAACATAAAAATTTGAAAAAAGTAAAAAGAAAAATAATAAAATTGGGATGAGTTTAAAAGAAAGTTTGAACATATAAAAATAGAACAACAAAAAAAATTTGGGACACTGGCATGAGTTCTGAACTCATGACCTCTTATTTGGAAGACAAGGATGGTTGATAATTTTAAAAAAGTATGAAAAAAAATAATAAAAATTTGGATGAGTGAGTTTAAAAGAAAGTTTGAACATAAAAACACAAAAGAAGTAAAAAAAATTTTTGAGATGTCGCCACAAGCTTCAACATCATTTGGCAGCCAGGACACAGAATAACCATTATTGGCCCATCCTAAGATGGGAGTGATAATAGAAAGTCTCAGTATTAAAATAAAAAAAGTATCAAATAAAAAAAAGTACAAAAAATTTGGAGGAGCAATTTGCAAAGTCCATCCAAATTGTGACATGTTTGGCCTTCGTCAGTTGATCCTGAATATAAACAACTGGAAGGGGACATCACATACACAATCTATCTAATGTCAAAACACAAACATATGTTACATATTACTTTTACAGGAAATTTCAATACAATTAACACTGAGATTGAGAATTATGTCTTTTTGGCAATAGAGTGATAGAATGTTTAGCTTTTGATTCAAATTATTCTTTGAACAATTTATACAACTTGTTAGCATACACTTTCTCAACATGCATCATTAAATAATGACATAGAGAGTGGTTATTTGTAAAAATGCTTTGTAACATTTTTAAAAAATACTCTTTGTACAAACTAACTATTCGATGAAACAAGCTTTATAACTTTTGTACAGCTTCACTATTTGATGTAACATGTTTTGTAACTCTGAACAACCTCACTATTAGATGTGACAAGTTTTGTAACTCTTTGTACAATCTCACTATTAGATGTGACAAGTTTTGTAACTCTTTGTACAACCTCGCTATTAGATGTAACAAGATAAGACTCAGAGAGTAAACATTTTTAAGGTGAATTTGGCAGACCTTTCTGTATAGATGCAAATACTTAAGTGATAAAAACTTCAAATGTAAAAACACTGTCTGCTCACAGCAGTCACTCCTGCAAAAAACCCCGTGTACAAAGTGGACATGAATAGCCAATTGTTACAGTAGTGACACCTGTACACACTTATGATCCACTTATCAACAGCAACGATAATCATAATAAAAGTATTTGATATTGAAGCTATCAAGCAAATTCTGCAATATAATACACATTTAAACTATCAACAAAATAATTCAATACATTATCAATTTATAATGAGATAATGACATATATCAGTATATTACATACTTAAACTGTTGATCTGATTCATCAGTATATTACAAATTTAAACTGTTGACCTGATTCATCAGTATATTACATACTTAAAACTACTGACCTGATTCATCAGTATATTACATACTTAAACTGTTGACCTGATTCATCTGTATATTACATACATACAACTGTTGACCTGATTCATCTGTATATTACATACAACTGTTGACCTGATTCATCAGTATATTACATACTTAAACTGTTGACCTGATTCATCAGTATATTACATGCATACAACTGTTGACCTGATTCATCTGTATATTACATACAACTGTTGTATATTACATAAAACTGTTGACCTGATTCATCTGTATATTACATACAACTGTTGACTGATTCATCTGTATATTACATACTTAAACTGTTGACCTGATCCATCAGTATATTACATACTTAAACTGTTGACCTGATTCATCTGTATATTACATACAACTGTTGACCTGATTCATCAGTATATTACATACTTAAACTATTGACCTGATTCATCTGTATATTACATACTTAAACTGTTGACCTGATTCATCAGTATATTACATACATACAACTGTTGACCTGATTCATCTGTATATTACATACAACTGTTGACCTGATTCATCTGTATATTACATACAACTGTTGACCTGATTCATCAGTATATTACATACTTAAACTGTTGACCTGATTTATCTGTATATTACATACTTAAACTGTTGACCTGATTCATCAGTATATTACATACATACAACTGTTGACCTGATTCATCAGTATATTGCACACTTAAACTATTGACCTGATTCATCAGTATATTACATACTTTTACATACTTAAACTGTTGACCTGATCCATCAGTATATTACATATTTAAACTGTTGACCTGATTCATCAGTATATTACATACTTAAACTACTGACCTGATTCATCAGTATATTACATACTTAAACTGTTGACCTGATTCATCTGTATATTACATACAACTGTTGACCTGATTCATCAGTATATTGCACACTTAAACTATCGACCTGATTCATCAGTATATTACATACTTAATCTGTTGACCTGATTCATCAGTATATTACATACTTTTACATACTTAAACTGTTGACCTGATTCATCAGTATATTACATACTTTTACATACTTAAACTGTTGACCTGATTCATCAGTATATTACATACTTAAACTATTGACCTGATTCATCAGTATATTGCACACTTAAACTATTGACCTGATTCATCAGTATATTACATACTTTTACATACTTAAACTGTTGACCTGATCCATCAGTATATTACATACTTAAACTGTTGACCTGATTCATCTGTATATTACATACAACTGTTGACCTGATTCATCTGTATATTACATATTCAAACTGTTGACCTGATTCATCAGTATATTACATACATAAACTGTTGACCTGATTCATCTGTATATTACATACATACTCTGTTGACCTGATTCATCAGTATATTACATACTTAAACTATTGACCTGATTCATCAGTATATTACATACTTAAACTGTTGACCCGATTCATCAGTATATTACATACATAAACTGTTGTCCTGATTCATCAGTATATTACATATTTAAACTGTTGACCTGATTCATCAGTATATTACATACATAAACTGCTGACCTGATTCATCAGTATATTACATACTTAAACTGTTGACCTGATTCATCAGTATATTGCATACATAAACTGTTGACCTGATTCATCAGTATATTACATACATAAACTGTTGACCTGATTCATCAGTATATTACATACTTAAACTGTTGACCTGATTCATCAGTATATTACATACTTAAACTGTTGACCTGATCCATCAGTATATTACATATTTAAACTGTTGACCTGATTCATCAGTATATTACATACTTTTACGTACTTAAACTGTTGACCTGATTCATCAGTATATTACATACGTTAACTGTTGACCTGATTTATCAGTATATTACATACTTTTACATACTTAAACTGTTGACCTGATTCATCAGTATATTACATACTTAAAACTATTGACCTGATTCATCAGTGTATTACATACTTTTACATACTTAAACGATTGACCTGATTCATCAGTATATTGCACACTTAAACTGTTGACCTGATTCATCAGTATATTTCATACTTAAACTGTTGACCTGATTTATCAGTATATTGCATACTTAAGCTACTGACTTGATTCATCAGTATATTACATACTTAAACTGTTGTCCTGGTTCATCAGTATATTACACACTTAAACTGTTGACCTAATTCATCACATTATGATTCCAAACATTCAATGACAAAACAGAAACACACTTGCAGATGTCAACACGCTTCTCCCTCGCTGCTGAAATCAGATGTTCTTTCATGTAGAATTGATGCAGATAAATCCAGTCCATAATCACGAAATTTAGTAGAATCGACAAAAATACCAAAATCTATTCATTTCAGACCAAATGGAAAAGTTGTTACAATGCGCATTCATTCACAATATGACTCTAAATTTCACTTTAAAGTAGACCAAAATGACAATTTCTTTCGAAAGTAATGTTGACTGCACAACAAAGTTCAAATTTAGCTGGGTGGAGTTATGTGCACATTAATATTATTGTTGTGTGCTGATGAATCTGTGCTTGTGTATTTAGTTTAAAATACACCATAAATTCAGTTACTTTGTTTCTTGTAGTGTCTTTTTGTTTACATAATTAAGCCTTAGGTAGAATAAGAAAATGAGCATATATTAAGAAGGTTACTGCGTTTGTATCACAAAATACGAACTTGTTTTGTTGGATGGATGTATTGCACTCCCAAGGTTGTGCAGTATATCTATCTGAAAAAACTTGTTCATATTTTCCCATACAAATGCAGTAACCTATATTACTTAAACTATTGACCTGATTCATCAGTATATTACAGTATTTGCCTGCCATCCTTATTTTACAGTATGTGATTTAAATCAGATGAAAAGAGAATAGCACAGATCCCTATCTACCAGTTCACTCTAATGGAAGATGCCATTTGCAATTAGGCATGCATTATACAGGTAAATGAAGGTAAATCTGTTCTTACTTTGCCTGTTCCATATTCTCGATATATGTGTGAAGCTCACGATTGATCAAGGCCAGTAGGTTGAATTCGTCAGCTGTCAGATCCATTTGCTGAATTGTGCCACCAAAGTTGCTGTCCACAAACTTTAGGGCTCTGAAAGAAAAATAATCAACCATTTTCAATCAATAATTTAGTATTTCAGATAGGAAGAATGGGGAGAAACCTTCATATGACTCCATCAGCCAAAATGATAAGCATGTAAACAGCATGTGGTACACTATTGGCTGTATAGTGTCAAAGTATCATCCAACTGACTGTATGAATGCATGTATCATCCAACTGACTGTATGAATGCATGTATAAATACAAATAAACAAACAGATCATGATTTACTATTCTGCAGCCAAAGCAAACTCAATGGACTGACATTATTATTTCACACTCTTTACTGCACACTCCAAGTCAAATCCAACAAGAGCACTCAACCACTCCAATGACCGATACACAAAATCCATCACATGTACATCTTTATGCTATGACCCACACACTAACTCCATCACATGCAAGTCTTCCTGTTATGACCCACACACGAAATCCATCACAGGCAGGTCTTCCTGTTATGACCCAAACACAAAATACATCACATGCAGCTCTTCCTGTTATGATCCAAACACAATCCATAACATGCAAGTCTTTCTGTTATTACCCACACACAAAATCCATCACATGCAAGTCTACCTGCTATGACCCATACACAAAATCCATCACATGCAAGTCTACCTGTTATAACCCACACACAAAATCCCACATGCATGTCTTTCTGTTATGACCCATACACAAAATCTATCACATGCAAGTCTTCTTGCTATGACCCACACACAAAATCACACATGCAAGTCTTCCTGCTATGACCCACACACAAAATCACACATGCATGTCTTCCTGCTATGACCCACACACAAAATCACACATGCAAGTCTTCCTGCTATGACCCACACACAAAATCACACATGCATGTCTTCCGGTTATGACCCATACACAAAATCTCACATGCATGTCTTCTTGTTATGACCCATACACAAAATCCCACATGCATGTCTTCTTGTTATGACCCACACACAAAATCCCACATGCATGTCTTCCTGTTATGACCCACACACAAAATCCCACATGCATGTCTTCTTGTTATGACCCACACACAAAATCCCACATGCATGTCTTCCCGTTATAACCCATACACAAAATCCCACATGCATGTCTTCTTGTTATGACCCACACACAAAATCCCACATGCATGTCTTCCTGTTATGACCCACACACAAAATCCCACATGCATGTCTTCTTGTTATGACCCACACACAAAATCCCACATGCATGTCTTCCCGTTATAACCCATACACAAAATCCCACATGCATGTCTTCTTGTTATGACCCACACACAAAATCCCACATGCATGTCTTCCTGTTATGTCCCATACACAAAATCCATCACATGCAAGTCTTCCTGTTATGACCCATACACAAAATCCCACATGCAAGTCTTCCTGCTATGACCCACACACAAAATCCCACATGCATGTCTTCTTGTTATGACCCACACTCAAAATCCCACATGCATGTCTTCCTGTTATGACCCATACACAAAATCCATCACATGCAAGTCTTCCTGTTATGACCCACACACAATATCACACATGCAAGTCTTCCTGTTATGACCTACACACAAAATCCATCACATGCAAGTCTTCCTGCTATGACCCATGCACAAAATCACACATGCAAGTCTTCCTGCTATGACCCACACACAAAATCCCACATGCATGTCTTCCTGCTATGACCCACACACAAAATCCCACATGCATGTCTTCCTGTTATGACCCATACACAAAATCCCACATGCATGTCCTCCTGTTATGACCCACACACAAAATCCCACATGCATGTCTTCCTGTTATGACCCACGCTCAAATCACACATGCAAGTCTTCCTGTTATGACCCACACACAAAATCCATCACATGCAAGTCTTCCTGCTATGACCCATACACAAAATCACACATGCAAGTCTTCCTGCTATGACCCACACACAAAATCCCACATGCATGTCTTCCTGCTATGACCCACACACAAAATCCCACATGCATGTCTTCCTGTTATGACCCATACACAAAATCCCACATGCATGTCCTCCTGTTATGACCCACACACAAAATCCCACATGCATGTCTTCCTGTTATGACCCACGCTCAAATCACACATGCAAGTCTTCCTGTTATGACCCATACACAAAATCCCACATACATGTCTTCAAGCTATAACTTCAAATTTTAATTTAGGAATGAAAACATCTGAAAATGTCATATTATAATGTCTGATATTTTACATCTGACCACCTCCAAGGGGTTGGAGTCAATAATGACATCATTCTTATGGATGGTTACCATAAGGATAACATAAACTGAAATTCTCGGTCTAGCAGTGTAGGAGATGTAGTAATGGACAGAGATATGGATGGAGAGATTGAAGGAATCACAACATCTCACAGTGAACTCTTAAGTGTAGGGATATTATGACAAAAGTGGGTTCAGACAAGTAAACTTAAATCCATCTATACTGTGACCATCATTCTGTAATGGAATTGAAGCCCTCAGCTCAGTTAAGTCTATTAATTTACTTATTTTACAACAATTTTTTACTAATATAACATCAGAATCACCCTTGCTTGAACATTGATTAAAATACATGCAGACATAATTTACATAACCTAAAGTCTCCATGTAATGAAGATTATAAAAAAAGGAAAGAAACGATTTTTGTGTTCATTCCTTAATTTATCATATTTGAGGATTTTCCTTTCCTACTCTCCCTCTCTGTGTCACCATTGCCCTATTATCTACTCAAAAAAATGACAAGTAAAACAATCAAAAAAGGTAGTTAGGGATATTTCTTCTTCTCTACCTGTTGATAAAGTTTCCAAGGTTGTTTAAAAGTTCAGTGTTGTTCTTCAACAAGAAGTCATCCCAACTAAAGCTGCTGTCCTGAAATTTAATTTAAAAAATCAAGTCAACTGTTGCATCTTTGAAGCATGGATCATTATGTAAGGGTTCTGAACAGTTACATTTATATACCTATCATCCAGCATGGTTTAACAACTATGCATTTTACATTATTAACCTTGCATAAAGTCAAAGCACTGTATATTACATCTCTCTACTAATATTTCAGAAATTTTCACTGAAAAAACCCACAAAATTTCTGCTTAGTTATATCATGACATTTTTCAAAAGTACCAGATTCATGTTTGCAGAACATGTGTGCCCACCCTGCAGGCTCAAAAGGTATAAGTGAAATATTTTGTTTTTAAAAAATGAAAAAGTGTGAAAAATTTGCCATAATGACATACAAATGTAAAGTTAAATTTGATTACCTCAAGAGGTTTCGATTCAATGATGCCAACATGGTTTTGTAAATAGAGACAATTTCTAAAACCTTTATAAATGAATTAAACATTTTGAAAAAAAAAAAATGCTGTAAGTGACCTAAAATCTGATCAGGTCATCTATGTATGACCCTGACAAAGTGTGTAAAATTGAATGGCTCCGAGTTCCATAGTTTTTGTTCTAAAATGAACTTGGGATGGATGTACAGATGTGCAGATATACAACGGACAATAGCAAAACAATATGCTCCTGCACTCTGCAATTGGCAAATAAAAACTCTCAGTGTATAATATGACTGTAAGCAGATGTGGTTGTCCTGGATTAAGCAATCAGTCACTTTGAGTTATAAATCTTACCTGTGTTTCTGGTCTGATATACAGCAAGTAGAACCTGTAGATGTCAGCAGGTATTCCTGTGTCCTTAGCCTGATTACCAAACACACCTGTGCCCCTACTCTTGGAAAACTTCCCATCCTCATAGTTCAAGTACTCTGAAAATATACAATAAATGAAGCAATTTCTTTTTAAAGCAAAATCAGGGGTTCTATGAAAAAATGTATTTGCCTGTTGACTGTATAACAATCTGTGTTTAAAACAAAATTTCATATAAATTTTTTTTAATACTGTCGCTAATGCCATAAAATTTATACCTATTTCAAATTTTGTCTAAAACAGGTTAGACGAATATTCCCAAAGAAAATAGCTTTATAAAAAGGCTGAAAAAAATTTGAAAAGGACAAGATTAGGAAATATGAGAAGGAAAAGTTACATAAGGAAAAATAAAATAACCTCTGTTGTTTATTTTAAAAAATTCAAAAACCAAAAACAAGAGAAATATTTTTCCACATAAATAAAAGTAAAATGTAATTAAACAGTTTATCAATATCTATGCAAGTATGTATGTTTATCAAAGGATAATGTTCACCTTAAATACCTTGTTGATAACTCACAAATTTAACACATCTGGCTTTCATACATTTTCACATCTGTTAATTTTCTGGAAAAAACTGTATTAAACATGTGCTATTTTATTTGACAGTTGTCTGGAAAAAAAGTCAACCACAATGGGGTACTTTATTTAATTATGCAACTCTTATTCTGCCAATTATGATACTACAAATAATGTTCGTGCATTTAAATATCTCAATAAGTTATCAAAAAATGGATAAAAGCCATGGGCAAAAATTCACTATACTCTCTTTTCACCACTAGCTGCCCACAAGAGGATTTCCTCATTTTTATGAATAGGCATAATAAATAATAGAAGTAACCTCATCAATCGATAAGCCACTGTGTTAAGAAGAGCAAATACGATCTGCATGAAATGTCCTGTACAGTCAAACCTTGGAGAAAATTTGACCCAGGCATGCATCTAGCCTTTGTTTGCAGGTTAAAGCATACTCATGAGAAAAGATATTATATCTTAGGTAGCCATGGATGAAATGAGATCTCAGGAGAGTTTTCCTTAACCTTGTGACAAATAAAATCTGACATGAAAATAAGATATTTCATGCAAGGATTTACTGCATTATATAATATAACAACCTTACTGAGAAATCACCTCTCTTAAGAGACCACATTTTGTTGGCTGAAGGAGTGGTTAGTCTCTAAAGACTGATTTCACTCTATCTGTATTATTCATATTCAAACAGGAAATCCTTTTGTAATGACTCTAGGTCTTAAACTATGTAACATAAAAAAGATAAAGAAAAATGTTTAGTCAAGTTCAACAAATAATTTAATTCTCTAAATTACAAACTGAAAATTTAAGAGTCACCTACAATATTGTGAATTAAATCCCAAATAATTCTGTCAACATCAAATTAAATTAAATCTTCCTTGCCATGGGGGGGGGGGGATTCACTCTCGAAATATGCTACACTAATGGCTGTCAACTATGTTAAATTGCAACTCCATAATCTGTCACAAACTTTGAATGTTTTCACTGCCAGATACATCTTAAAGTTTTATCACCTTTTGCGACTTTGGACATTGTTAGCTCCAACAAGACACATGGATCCAGATTTGGACATGGGTCAAAAATTTGCACAACACTGCGAGAGAACATGTGAATTGTCCTGGTTTCATAATGATTCATCCCATGAGTGAAGAAAACAAATCACGGGGTTTAGAAAATATAAGCATATAACAAAGACTTTAACAAAGACCTCAGCATAAATTTTTAAGACTGACCAAAACCCAAGGTCAAAGTGCCAAGCATGCATATCACAGAATGAATTCTCTCAGATTCATAATGGTTCATGCAAAGTGTGAAGAAAATCCATTTACTCATTTAGACAATAGAGGCCAATAAAGGAACTTTAACAAAAACATTAATGCCAATTTAATGACTGTGACCTTGATTCTAAGGTCAAAGGGGAAAGCAAAAAATGAATTATCTCCATAACGATTTATACAAAGCATGAAGAAACTCCATCAAGAGGTTTAGAAAATATAAGCAAATAAACAAACTTTAACCTAACCTTAATGCAAATTTTATATGAATGTAACCTTGAGGCTAAGATCATGAGGAAAGCAAAAATGTCCTAAAATGATTTGTCTTAGCTTCAAAATGATTCATGTAAAGCATAAAGAAAACAAATCAAAGGTGTTATGAAACATACAAAGAAAAAAAAAAACCAAATTTAAAAAATTGGATTACACAGCTATCACCAGAAAAGTGCTTTGTCTTGCATTCCACTAACATGCATTCAACAACAAATATGCATTCTCTATCTCTCTGTCTCTATTTTTCTACTTTCTCTCTGTCACTTGTACACACAGAAAATGGGTACTAACACACACATACTGCTTGTAGCAATCTAATTTTTCTCACTCTCTTTTGCATTTATGGCATATACATGCAGGCCCGGTGTGTGGTGTTTTTCTTGTGCATGCGATGAATGTTTGGCGCCTTTCCAAAAAGATATTATAGAAAATTTCCACAGATGTCAGAAGGGTTGGCACATATTATTCAGCGGCAGCACCTGTGTGCATCGCGCACTTTGCACACGCAATCAGCCAGGTCTGTATACATGCATCCAATTAATCTGACAGAGACAGAATTCAAATGGACAGAAAATTAGACAAACAGACTGACTGAACTCTACAGATTTCTTGATGAACATCATGAGACAAAGGAAGAATACAAGATTAAGACAAAGAGAAAAGAGAAAGGGACAGATTAAGGAATACGTATCTAACCTGTAGCTATCATGTGATTTACAACGGTGTAACCGTCATCTGTTCCCAGCAATGTACAAGGGAAGATAACACTGTGAAATGGCACATTGTCTTTTCCAAGGAAATTATACAGCTCCACCTGTAGAAATTATCCATGAAAAGAAGCAGTAATTAAAGTAATTAAAAGAACAGTTTTAAAAGATAGCCATATGTAAATTAATAGTTGTCATGTTAACTTTTAATTTGGGATTACAAATGCATGGATAAGTGTGTCCCTTGCAACTGTGCTCACCTGCACTAAACCCTGGTGAAACAAGTTAAAACATCTCCCCTTACTCCTTGCAATATCTACTGGAAAAAAGTTCATTTCCTACTATCACAACTTATTTAACTCTTTAAGTATGTCCTTCATACTTTGTGTACGAACTTTTTTTCTTCCAGATAAAATGAAAATATTGATTCAAACATTGATTCAACCTGGAGAGATATTAACATTAAAAAAACAAATGCAGTTTTTTAGTAGTTTTCAAAACTGAGGAGGAGTTAAATTTTATGAGCAACAACAACATCAAAAGGTAACAAATTTAAGCTCCTCTTTTACTCACATTAAAAACGATTGGATGTTCTTCCATAATGATTACAATTTTACCACTGAATCTTGAAGACAGAAATTACAGATGACTTTAAAAAAAGAAAACTGTTTTTAGATGTTGAATATGTGCTGTCATGGAAAGTTACTGATCCATCAAACAAAAGTTCCCGGACAGTCATTGTTCTGCATGAAATATTATTATGTCATGCATTTTTGTGGTTTTGTTGAAAATAACAATTCTGCAGCACCTACATTCATGGACTGGGGAAACGTCCTATTATTTCCAAAAGAGGATTATTGATTGTTGGGTCTTTAAATTTGTGATTTGCTGTAAGCACAAAGTTCACAAAACTTGGTACCACCACAAAATAACAATGAGCCGACATTATTTATAAACATTTAAAGTTAGTTTCTACAAACCTGTTGTGGATTTTTCCACCATTTCTTCCAATGGTCAGTGTAGTTTGCAGTGATTGAAATGTATCCAATAGGAGCATCAAACCACACATAGAACACCTGTAAAGAAAAACAACAGAGAAGTACAATGGCTTGGCATCACAAATTCGCAGCCACAGACAGTGACCAATGGGTCATAATTCCACCTATCACATAGAGTTAAACCTGTCCTAATGGTCACCTTTACTCAGTGGTTACCTGTTCACAGCCATTCAAATTTCCCTCTGGCAAATTTCTATACAACTGTCCTGTATGTAGTGGTCACCTGCCTTCCATGGCCAGGTATTTCCTAACCAAACATTGGTTCCTCCTTGCCTTAAGTGGTCACTAGAACATATCTACACTGACTATTCAATCTACGTACACTGAATTTTTGCTTCATGATGAAAGTATTGTTTAGATAAACAAATATCAGGTGAACTGATGTGCAAACATTTCTTATTAAACTTGTACTCACAACTCAAGTTACACTGATAGTGTCAAAAGGTGTCAACATGTCAAATTCAAAAGTGAGGATATTTTTATCATCAAGATTGAGGGTTGAAGCAATTCATTTGCTGGATTGTGCAAATCATAGTTGTGCTATTGTAGCAGAAATGGAAGTCACTTTTTGTGCCAGTGTGATGGTTACAGTTAGGTATCTTCATTTATTTGCCTGCGAATTAAAGCTATCTCTGAAGAAAAAAGTTTGTCTTTGAGATGAGATATGAGTTACATCTCTTTTCATTAGGTTGGGGTCATACAGTATTCAAAATGTGTAATGTATAGGCAGGAGAAAGTTTGGTTCATGATTCACAATGAATAACCATATATGGTCTCTTCTGATATTCGGTGTAAGGCATTTGTTTAAAAACTAATTTTAAAAGATGAACCTATATAAAGTGGTCACCTGTGTACAACGGTCAATTCTGACATTTTCCATGAATGACCACTAGTGACAGATTAAACTGTAAATGACACATCTTCTTGCAATGATTGCATATGTAAAGTTTGGTAAAAAAAATTGTAAATGTCGCTGTACATCTTAACTTTTACCCACCCACCCCCACCCCACCCCCGGTAGGAACCCCAGGGGCCAGCATTTGAAATAAGCATATGCCCGCCAGTCCAATGACAATACCATTCTGGTTGGGTCAATAAAAAAAATTAAATCTGTAGGTCCCTGTGACCAGCTCAAAATAAAGGATTAGAAAAATCAAATCTGGAGGACATAAAATGTTCTGGAGGACATAGGTCTTTTTACATTTGTTGGTCCTTCAAGCCCTAGACACATTCTGGAAATAGGAAAAAACTGCCAGAAGAATGAGTCAAATATGACACTCCTATTGTGGATGATTACTAAATGGGAAACATGCAGAAAGTTCCATGCATTTCCACCCCCAGCTTAGGAGGATAATTTCAGATCAGATCAGCATCAACTTCATTTGGGACCAACCAGGCAGCATAAGTAATCTTTCAGTGAAAACCCCATTCTGCTATGACCATTCATTGAGAAGTAATCACAGCATCATTTTCAAGATGGCCATTGTGGTGACCATACTAGATGTCTGAATGGCACCATTTTCATCAAGGATAAACTAGACATCATATGAAGTCTTTCAGCAAAAACCCATGCAGGTACATTCAGCTAATCAGGAGTAGTAGCGACAGCAAGATTCTTAAGATAATGGTTGTGTGAGTTGCACCATCTCATTGAGACCAACTAAACATCATAAGAAGTCTTCCTGATGAAAATCCATGTCAATTAGTGATAACATGATTTTCATATTAAACATGCTTTGCTGTTGGGGGTTTAATGCCATTTTTCATCACATGGCAGACCATACATGGTGGCCATTATGAATGGTCGAGGAAGAACTCAGGAAAGACCTGGTAAGAACCAGTCACCCACAGGAAGCTCCTGACAAGCTTTCTCACATTCCCACACTGGCCAAGCACGAGATTTGAACTAACATGGACAGAGGTGCAATGGCAGTGACTAGTAAAGGAAAGTACTTAAGACCACTTGGCCTCCCAGGGATCCCCTATGACACATCAGATCTGCATCCTTTTCATTTAGGACCCAGTCAGACATCACAAAAAGTCTTCTGGTGAAAATATAAAGTCAACATGACTTTCCGTTCAGAAGAAGCGGCAATTACAAGATTTTCAAGATGGCTGCAGTGGCAGACATACTGGACATCAAATTAGCACCATTTTCATTTTGTTCCAAGTAAACATCATGAGAAGTTGTTGATAGGACCATCCATTCAAGAGGAGTAGTGATAATTAGGACCATCAGGATCATAAGATGAATGTATGCAAAGTGTCATCGCAATTCTCCAGTTAGTTTAGGAGGAGTAGCAATAACAAATTTGTGTTAATGTAAGGATGGATGACAGACAGACAACAGGCCATCCCATTTGCTCTTCTGGTCTATGATCAGTAGAGCTAAAAAGCATCTAAATAACTATCAAAATACTGATACTGGATGCAACAGGACTGGCATCCTGAGAGTCTATGAGTCAGTGAATTTAAGTAACAACAAACAAGTGTTTTTGTTTATTTTAATAAAATCTTGTTATCAAAGTAACTAAAGACACTGATCTTGTCTTTATCCAATTGACGGACAAGACATCAAAGTTTTAATTAAAAAGTATAAAATTTGTGATACCATGCAGATATCACAGACTTTCTGCACACTGGTTACCTTATTAACACTCAACACATAAAAGCTGCTGATAAAAAGTGTGTAACTTATGATATCATTCAGATATCATGGGCACTCTGCAGACATTAGTGAGCCTGAGATTCAAAATTCAAAGAACCTTAATTAAATAGGCTTTTCTCTCATCTACATGGAAAACAAAAAAAATATCACTTCAACAAGAATGTTCACAGAAAAATGAAATTGAAAAAACATACCCAGAACATGACAATGTTTAGCCAAAACATTTGCAAATTTTTTTAATTGTGGACTGCAACAAATCAAATGTAAATTTCATGACTTATACTTGTGAGTGACTTTAAGTTACTGTACATATCCATTCTGCATTACTATTACAAGAGACCGATTTTATTTACATTCCATAAATCTGTCAACACCAAATATAACACAACTTTTTCTAAAGTGTGCACATTTTTATATCTATTATTAGTTATATTTACCCTATCTAAAACTGGCTATCCTCTTGCATTCTAGTCCTTGTTTTTCACCTATGATAGCATAGTGGTTAGAGCATCCACCTTGGATGTAGGAGGTTGTGGGTTCGATCCCTGGCTGAGTCACATCAAAGACTTATAAAAATGGTACTAACAGCTGCCTTGCTTGGCACTAAGCATTAAGAGGTTAGTGTTAGGACTGGTCAGCCTGGTGTCAGGATAATGTGACTGGGTGGGACATCATGCTACATGTTTGCGGCATGATGCCCCAGTACTAGACATTACAATAATACAATAAACTGCCACACTGCAGACATTGTAGCAATATGACTGAAAAATTGTTAAAGCTACGTTAAAAATCCAAATCACACACACACACACTCACCTATGACATACTATACCCTATGAATTGTATGTTGTTTTCCACCTATGACATACTATACCCTATGAGTTGTATGTTATTTTCCACCTATGACATACTATAACCTATGAATTGTATGTTGTTTTCCATCTATGACATACTATACCCTATGAATTGTATGTTGTTTTCCACCTATGACATACTATACCCTATGAACTGTATGTTGTTTTCCATCTATGACATACTATACCCTATGAGTTGTGTGTTGTTTTCCACCTATGACATACTATACCCTATGAGTTGTATGTTATTTTCCACCTATGACATACTATATCCTATGAGCTGTATGTTATTTTCCACCTATGACATACTGTACCCTATGAGTTGTGTGTTATTTTCCACCTATGACATACTATACCCTATGAATTGTATGTTGTTTTCCACCTATGACATACTATACCCTATGAGTTGTATGTTGTTTTCCACCTATGACATACTATATCCTATGAGTTGTATGTTGTTTTCCATCTATGACATACTATACCCTATGAGTTGTGTTATTTTCCACCTATAACATACTATATCCTATGAATTGTATGTTATTTTCCACCTATGACATACTATACCCTATGAGTTGTATGTTGTTTTCCACCTATGACATACTATACCCTATGAATTGTATGTTGTTTTCCACCTATGACATACTATACCCTATGAGTTGTATGTTATTTTCCACCTATGACATACTATACCCTATGAATTGTATGTTGTTTTCCATCTATGACATACTATACCCTATGAGTTGTGTGTTGTTTTCCACCTATGACATACTATACCCTATGAATTGTATGTTGTTTTCCACCTATGACATACTATACCCTATGAGTTGTATGTTATTTTCCACCTATGACATACTATACCCTATGAATTGTATGTTGTTTTCCACCTATGACATACTATACCCTATGAACTGTATGTTGTTTTCCACCTATGACATACTATACCCTATGAGTTGTGTGTTGTTTTCCACCTATGACATACTATACCCTATGAGTTGTGTGTTGTTTTCCACCTATGACATACTATACCCTATGAGTTGTGTGTTATTTTCCACCTATGACTTACTATACCCTATGAGTTGTATGTTATTTTCCACCTATGACATATTATACCCTATGAATTGTATGTTATTTTCCACCTATGACATACTATACCCTATGAATTGTATGTTATTTTCCACCTATGACATACTATACCCTATGAGTTGTATGTTATTTTCCACCTTTGACATACTATACCCTATGAGTTGTATGTTATTTTCCACCTATGACATACTATACCCTATGAGTTGTATGTTATTTTCCACCTATGACATACTATATCCTATGAGTTGTATGTTATTTTCCACCTATGACATACTATACCCTATGAGTTGTATGTTATTTTCCACCTATGACATACTATATCCTATGAGTTGTATGTTATTTTCCACCTATGACATACTATACCCTATGAGTTGTATGTTATTTTCCACCTATGACATACTATATCCTATGAGTTGTATGTTATTTTCCACCTATGACATACTATACCCTATGAGTTGTATGTTGTTTTCCATCTATGACATACTATACCCTATGAGTTGTATGTTCTACCTAATGTAATCACAACAGGATGACAGCCATAAACACAACTAACTCAAATTCTTACCTTATCTGTATAGCCTTCCAGAGGAACAGGGGTTCCCCACTTCAGATCTCGGCTGATACAGCGGGGCTTCAGACCATCCCGTATCCAGGAATTGGTGATTTGTTTAGAATTGGAGGTCCAGGTCCCCTCTTTAAACACTCGATTCAGATGTTCTTGTAATGTAGGCTCAGCCTGAAATAATACAGACACAGGGGTGATATAACAAAGAATTTAGGAAATTGATCATTGTGGCAGTTTTCACTAATTCTACATCCCACTGTGAAAGACAGGCATTTATATGCGGCAGTGAAATGGTGAGTTTGCTGATTTTCTATATATGGTAAAGGATAAATGTGTCAATATGTCATGGATGTCCCTGCAATATAATGCAACTGAGGGGTAAAGTTTCTTAAGGTCAAAAACAAATTCCATCAAACTGTTCGAAAAAATAGTGACAGTGACCTACATCTTTCAAATGTAAAGCCTCATACCAAATTTGTTTTCATTCCATAAAGTCTTTAAAAAGTTATTAGAGCAAACAAAATTAAGATGTAACTTAAGGCCAATGTTTCAAGTCGGTTTTGAATCTACTAAGTCCCATAATGGTTATTGTGCAGACACATATTCACTCTGGATCTTGTGACATGACATGATGTGATGTGATGGTCTGGACTGGATTGGTGTTTTATAGCACAGCAACACAATTAGGTTATTTTGCGCCAAAGCACTTGGAAAAAGTGCCTTTCCCAAACACACACATAGGTAACCAATCTGGGTTGATCCAATGGTTGGATTTAATCTGATGCGTTGCATAAAGGATTTTACAAGAAACTAGGAACTTCTCTAAGCCCCCTCAAAGAGGGAAGGGGTGTACCACAGCTTACTTGGGTGGGGGTTATGCATAAAACTGCTACTATTTTTCTTAACTTACCATTTAATGAGGTATCTAAGTAAATAGTCTCCTTTTTTCTCTCCCTTCCCCTTCTCTCTCAGATGTGAAGGGTTTTATTTTTCTTGATTTCTTACACATACTGCATGTCATAGTGCCCTTATTTGGTCAATTTCAACCATCAAAATGTTTAGGAACATGCTAATTGGGACCTTGGATTGTAACTGCACTTTTTATTGAGAAATTATTCTCATTTCCTCAGTAACATGAACATCTTGTCTGCAGTGTTCATCTGCTTCAGCAGCAGTCTCCACTTCATCATTTCAAGTTCAACTGGAGCTTTTCTGTCCAGTCCATTTGCACCAGGTGTCAACATCATTGGGAGGAAATTTATATTTTCCTCTCTATCATTACTCTGACCTAAAAATAGCTATCTACTCCATTTAATAACTTAAATCTAATGGCCCAGATTTGTGGTAGCAATTTCAAAACCCCTCTAGGCACAATTACATGAGTGTTCCAGTTTTAAATATAAAACATGCTGGCTGGTACTGGCTTATAGAATGGAGACTGACTATTTATTCTTACAAATTTTTATTATAATTATCATGTACCATCATATCAAACCTGCAGGAATATTATTTCTTTTATGCAATTTCTTTCCTTTCAAATTTGTATTTTTGCTGGAGTTTCTTGCAGAATGGAAGACTCGTGAATCTATGCAGTCTGGATGCAACTCTTTATTATGATGGATAATTATGGGTAACTTATGATAGAATGGATGGACATGGGTAACACCATATACCCACTCAATAGGTATGGCAGGGGCATCAAAAAATATCACTATCAACCTGATGTGCGGGTTTGGATAAAGGATATAATAAGAAAGGAAAGTTTTCAGCAAATTATGTTTCTCTGATAACACTTGCCCAAATACATTACATTAAGATAACTTTCTCTGCTGCCTCTAATCCCTCAGTTTATGCTTTATATCTACAAAGGGAACCGACTCTTATGGATTAACTCCCCTATCTGCCTGCTTGGTGGCTGCCATTATACCTGGTTTAAACTAGCTTTTACTTTTGGTCTCACTGGATAGTTTCGTATTTTGACACCCCCCTAATTTTTAAGGTAGAAGGCATGAGCCTAATTATCACAACCCTAGCATTTATAAATTCACACATAATCTAAATCTGTATTGTGGTTTACATACTTTGAGTTAGGCTTGGAAATGGGTTAGCTTGTTGGTGACTGCCTGTCACAGTTAGACTAGCACTGGAGATCAAATGCGTAACTTGGGCTGCAAATGAACAGTTGACTTGGCTTACATGTTTACATGTGTCTGCTACAGATGTAAATATCTAAAAATCTAGATGGTTGAGGGGTGATGAAAAGTATGTTAATTTGTTATAGTACTAGTGAACTTCAAAGATGAATAAGGTACATACTGATTCTTTTAGCCACCTTGTCACAGGAAAATGTTCAAAATAGCTCTTTCCTGTCAAAAATGAATGTAAAAAAGAGGGGTTGGTGGTAGTATCGGTTCAGTATAAAAGCCACCAGTTGTATAAGGAATTAACCTTAATACCTTAGTCAGAATCTTACAAGCATCCTTTCAACAAAAATCATTAATTAGTTTTTATTTGTATCTTTAATGTAATATTATTATCATTATTCTGCAATAGGTCATCGTCAGATGAAAATTTGTCCAAAAAACTGTACAGTGAGACCTTAAGGACCCATGTCATTTTTTTCAGTCTTGTCAAATGTGATTAGCTATGCCATAAATCATTTGTTTATTACCTCCATGTCTTGAATCTGACATAGTTAGGTATTCCAAAACATACACTTCCTATAGATTTGATAGTAGTAAATCATAGTAGAAGAAGGGAGCTAACTCAGCACTGTCAGAGTTAACAGGTGTTGTTTCTGATCCAATCTTCTAATGAGCAGCAAAGACCTTATAAGTTTGATACAATTTGGTTTAATTGAAGTATTTCACTTATTTATTTTTTAAATATTTACAATACATACTTTCTACATTTTTATAATTTAATGATAATTGACTTAATCTTATGCATTTACATTCCTATATGTTCATGATGTAATGTTTCAACACATAGATTTCATCTTATTTACAGACATTTTCAGTTATAATGGCCTATATATACACTACCCATTTAACGACTTTTGAAAAGCAGCAATTTCATGAGATTTTAAGTAAGAAAACTGTAAAACTGGACACATGTACAATTTGGCTTGGACCAAAAACATCAGCTGGATATGCGATGATCTGTACACATTTCAGAGGGAAGAGAATAAATCTTCTAGCACATCGTTTACTTTTTTTCTTGCACCATCCTAATGTGACCATGTCAAAAAATCTACACGTGTCACATATATGTCACAATAAAGCATGCATAGAAATTTCACATTTATCTTTGGAAACTGCATCAATTAATAATAATCGACATATTTGTCGAAACATGGGTGAGTGTACAGGACATTATGGCTTTCCAAAGTGCATATTGTAAGGTAATAATTACAAATTATTTGCAGTTTTTCCATTTTATAGTTTGTTCTCTTCATGATACTGGATTTAAGCTGTACTCATGTTCATCAGCAATCTCCTGAAGCCCAGTGAAAACAGAGCTCTTACATATTGTTTGATTGTTTTTCTTCTTGTGAAGAAAGTACCTATTTCTTTTGTAGTGAAAAGTCATTTGCCTCTTACTGTCATATTTTGCCTTCATGTCAATTTTGTTTAATTGCATATAAAATGGATCTTGAGATTTAACTTCAATTCCCATATGTTTTGCCAAATGAATGGTAGACTGGCCAGACCCCAATGAAGATGAATGAGCGGCTGAATTACACAGACCAGAAAAATTTCAGCTCCAAACTGTATTTTTTGGAGCATAAGTGAAAACATGGTGATGTAGGCTCTCAGCTTTGTTAGTGATTGACAGTTTTGACATTTGCTTTAAATTTTCTTGGCTGCAAAGATTATCTATTTTAGCCTGTAACTTCTTAATATCTGACATACTGAGCTGAAGATGTTTCCCATAGGGAAGAAATTTAGGACTGTAAGATGCAAGGTGTGAACAACAGACCATTAATCTAGATCAACACATTGTATGCTGACCCCGGAAGCAATATAATATATTGTCAATAGCAGTTTTGGAATATTGAACAACTGCATCATCAGTTGTACACCGAGATCGCTGTCTGACAAGTTCTAACCGAATCCTGGCCTGAATACATGATACTAATTTTTGACAGTACAATCTTTTATCATATGCTTTCGGGCAACTAGTTAATTTAATGTTTTTGATTTGCTTGTATATTATTTGTAATCTATGAACAAAACATCTGTAGTGTACAATAGGGTGATTTTGTGAAGTTGAATACTGGCATAAGGCTTTTGCTATCTGAGAGCTTGCATCACTTGTGACTGACCGCACCCTTAATATTTTACGAGACTGAATGTTTTCTAAATTTCTCTTTAGAAATTTTGATTCGGCTGAGGCAATTGATTCTTCACTTTTCAATTTATTTTGGCATTTATTGTTCTTGTGATCACACTAAAGTTTTCTGCACAGTTTGTTGCCAACTTGCAGGGAAATTACTAATTTCTTCCGGGTGTTTCTCTCAATTAATGGTGCAAAACTCTGTGTGGATGCCTCACACCCAGCCTGTGGCCTACTTGCATAGAAGACATCATATTCTGTATCCACTGCTTCGTCATCAATGCTCCCAGCAATGAGATTAATGCAGTGCACATACTGCTGGTTTTTTTCCATATGTCCTTCATTTAGATCCACCATTTTGTCAGATAGGATATTAAGTTTTCTCTGTAATCCATGTGCATCTGGAACCTTAATGTTCATACATGATAGAACTAAAAGTACATCTGCTATACAAACTTTAGATTTTAAAACTGGTAAAACCAGGGATTCATTAAGCACACCAGCAGAAGGCCCGCGTGACTTTTTTACCGTTTCATACAGTTCCGCACCCATAGATGTGAAACTGCAGTTTGTAAAAGTCATTGCAGCTGTAATGCACAGTCCCATTCGCTTGTCAATGATAACTTGTGGTTTCGGAACATCACACATATGGGGTATAAAAGCTTCAAACAAATGTGTTAATTTTTTTAAATTAATAATCACATTTTCATCTGATTCTTCTGATGACTGACTGCATTTCTTCTAGGCCTCAAGGTGTATGGTAGCACACTTGCTGAAGAGACATTGCTAGCCTGGATGACATCAAAGGTATCATCAGGAGTCAGCCGCATCAGTTGTGGGGCTTTCGCAAGAACAGGTGTATCTGCTTCAACTTCGCTGAGTTTTGGTAACTTGCAAGAAATGGATGTCCCTTTTTAAACTGTTTTTCTCCTCCCATGATTTCTTTTGCATGATTTTCTTTTTACTTTAGAGCTGAGTGTAGGCATGTTACAATCACTAGGAAAATAAACTTGTCTGAAAAGCAGCAGCTTCAGCAACAATATGAGCTAGCCAGTGTGAAAATGACCCAAAGGTGACCTTAGAGGTGTGAAACTACATTTTCTATGCATATTGTCTACTCAGCAGATGTGCTGAGTCTGGGTATAGAATTTCACTGTTAAAGTTTCCCAAATGAATTACAAACACTGGTCAGTCAATTTGGGATTTCTGTGTTGTAACATAGATTTGACCTTCTTTATGAAATCAGTGAGAGAATACTGGTCAGTTTATATATGCTGTGCATCATTATTATTCTTTCAAGTACTTAGCATGTACATTATGCAGTTATTTTACAAGAGATTCACCTTGGCTTCTTGTGCATCTTTTATTCAGTACTATTTCAGATTTCATGAAGAGGTATTTCTGCTGTCAGATATCTCTGATATCACCAAGCACTAACAATACAGGGTGTATTGGTTATGAAAAATGATGAAACTGACATGTTATAAGGAAATGGTATGTTTCAGTGGGGAAAGTAACAGACGAAATTTGAAGCTGTCTCATACCTGTTGCTCTGTTTGATGGCTTTTGGTCATCGATAAAAGCAATAAACCACAGGAAACAAACAAACTTGAATTTTACACATGTGAAGGTTGCGTTTTATTTAGAATTGCCCAAAGTTTTGAAAATAAGAAGATTTTCCCTTAATCAGACTGCTATTTAAATTCTTAAGGTCTCTCTGGATAGTTTCGTATTTTGACACCCCCCCTAATTTTTAAGGTAGAAGGCATAAGCCTAATTATCTTTAATGTAATATTATTATCATTATTCTGCAATAGGTCATCATCAGATGAAAATTTGTCAAAAAAACTGTCCAGTGAGACCTTAGCAAAAACTTTAAAGGATGCTCACATTGGTGGGGGGAGGGGGTAGTGATTTTTTTTGTAATGTGATCTGGTAAATATTATCAGAGAAACATAATTTACTGAAAAATTTGCTTTCTCCATAAAATACATTACCTGATCATATTACAATATAATAAAACATCTCCGTAACTGTAGCATGAAATTTGAGCCATATTAACCTGCTCTAGGTATAGTTTATATCAACAATAGCTGTTATAAAGATTTCTGATAGAACTAGTCATTTTTTTAATTATTTATAATACTGCATTAGGAATTAACTCACTTTTGGCAGGTCAAGGAAGAGGTGCTGAGTTGATTTGATAACTGGAGAGTTTCTACATAATTTACACTTGGGATTTTTCAGTTCAATGGCATTGATCAGTTTTCCACAAGCATCACATTGGTCTCCACGGGCATCATCAAATGCACAAAATGGACAGGTACCCTCCACAAACCGGTCAGCTAGAAATCTGAAATATTAAAGGAAACTGAGACACTAAAAGCATATTGTATTTACTGTTTGCTTTCAGACATTTTTTATTTTTAAATATGTCCAAAACATTAATTTTTGGATATCATTTTAAAAGATGTTTTCAAACACAACTCTAGCTCTCTAATGACAAGAGGACACAGTTTAATATTGTGCTTAGAAAGTGGGGATATGGCTCATTTATCATCAGAAATAAAAATTAAAAATTTAGAGAAAGCCCACTTCAACTTCGTAAGTTGCTGGCACTAATAATATAAGAATGATCATTCTTTAAACTACAGCCTGCCTGTCTGATGCAGACAGTTTTCTCTTCAAGTTGACAAAAAATTTTTATGTGTTCTGGAGGACCAGGAACTTTTAAAAATTGCTTCTGGCTAGTGAGAACTTTATTGATAGGGGTGAATACTGTTAATAAAGGAAACCAGTTTGCTGCAGATTATACAACATTCATAAGATAGACAAATATACTTTTGTAACCTTTAAGTTTCTGACATTAAATAGCTGCTTATAAATATAATGTTTCTGAATACAATTATTTGCTGTCGAAAACTACAAAGACAGAAAGTATTTATGTCCATTTTATTGATTTTGTACAATCTGCCATAAACAGGCTGTCAATTAATGAGAATCCTACCTTAACATTCTTCTCAAGATAAGGAAAAAATGTACAATTTCTTTAAAGACAAATATTATTTACAAATTTTCTGCCAATTTAATCGATCTGTTCATGAAATTCAATTTTTCTCCTTCTGAGAAAGTTCTTATCCAACTCTCTCTACTACTGTCCCTGTTCCATTAAATAATGTAATTTTTAGTAACCTACATGCCAGTGGTACATTTATGAATAAAAAGGAAAATTAACAGCTCTGCACCGATTTTGGAACAAACCTGTTACAGGCTTCACACTGTAACTGGTCAATGCTGTCTTTAAGAATCAAATCTCGATTGTATAGTCGCCAGAAGATATCTTGAGCTATCCTGCAGTGAAAATTAGAAAACATATGTTAGAAAACTAATAAATTTTTTAAAAGAGTGCTCTGAATCACAAATTTTATGCTTGCCCCATGCTAATAATACAGTATGGTTGAATCTGGAGATTACTGACCAGCAAGAAACCATTATTTTCTTATCTGACTTATCATGACCTTTACTCTGAATATCAGACCCCAGGATTTAAAGATTTCTTTATTATCCCATGTGCATGCCAACCATATAGTTTGGTCAAGGAACTTACTCTAGAATAAACATTATTATGCAAAATCCGTATTTCTTTCGGCCACAATGACTTGACCTTTGGACCCCCAAATCAACAGTTTTTGCACACCTTAAACACAAGCCTTCCACAAACACTGGTCAAGATATGTGGTCCAGAACCAAAGCTATTATGCAGAAACCATTTTTCTTCTGCCTGTCAGTGACTCTGACCCACTTTTTGACCCCCAAATCAATAAGCTTCATCCAACCCAAAGTGAAAGCCATCTATAAAGTCTGGTTCAGGTAAGTGATGCATAACTAATGTTATTGTGCAGAAACCATTTTCTGTTTCCAGTCACCTTGACCTTTTAACTACAAAAGCAATAGAAATCTTCCTTACCTCAAGTAGTAGCAATCCACAAAGTTTTGTCCATGTATGTAATGTAGAAATAATATTATTGTGCATAAACCATTTTTATTGTTCTAGTCAGTGACCCTGACTGTGATCTTTATTACCCTAAATTCAATAGCCTTCTTTCTTACCCACAATGCATGCCATCCACAAAGCTTGGTAAGTGTACATGGTAGAAACTGCGAATAGTTATGCTGAACCCATTTTCTTCTTTCTGTCATAGTGACATTGATGTTTGACAAGGTTTCCTCCTTACCCCAAGTGCAAGTCAACCACAAAGTCTGATAGTTGTAGATTATGGACAACTTGATACATTAAGGAAATTGGTCAAAACAGACTGACGGACATCACAACATAATACACTCTGCCTTATGGAAGACATACAAAAACATACCACCAAAGAGGTTATATTTGTTGATGTAATATTTGATAAACTGCACTAAAACTGAATTTATTCTTTTAATGTTTTTATACTTTAAGGGGTTAATAAAGCAATTAAGAATTTATTATAAAGGTTGCAAATACTTAGTTTTATATAAGGACAAAGTGTAAGAATATTTAAATTAACAGTACATAACAGTACATACATAACAATACATGTTAGACAGTCTGAAAAGGGTAATATTACTAGTGAAATGAAATGGAATGCAGACAGAATGCAGAATGATGAATAATAACTGAAAATGAATGAAATATGAAAGAATTTTATTATCAAACAATGTCAATACTTCCATGGTTGAAAGCACTTTCCCATGATACTCCAAGATTAGAATCTTACACTGACAAACCACTTTTCACCCCTTACAAGACATGACATTTCTCTTATTGAGCGAGACATAAAAAAACAACAACCACTGCAATAGTTCTGAAGAAAACTGAAAGCTCTGACACCAGTAAATGCACTGCCATTAGTGAAACTGAGAAGATGGATGGATTACTGAGACCACAGATGAAAAATGAGATGACCGATGAAATTCAAGCATGAATTGCATGCAAATGAAACAATGAAAGGCAAATGAAATAGAGATCTGGTAAAACTACCCATTTTCAGAGTACAGTATGATTTTTTTTATTAGGTCTATATAAAGTATGATTTTTTCTAGGTCAATATATAAATGATTAGTTCAGGTCTATATATGGGGTTTTTTCCAGGTTCTATATACAGTATGATTATTTTCAGTGTCTATATACAGTATGATTATTTTCAGGATCTATATACAGTATGATTGTTTTCAGGGTTTATAAACAGTATGATTTTTTCCAGGGTCTATATACTGTATGATTTTTTCCAGGGTCTATATACAGTATGATTATTTTCAAGGTCTATATACAGTATGATTATTTCCAGGGTCTATATACAGTATGATTATTTTCAGTTTCTATATAAAGTATGATTTCTTTCCCCCAAGAAAATATCATATGGTGTTTTAGTTCTTGCAACTTCATTACATGTACCATAATGAAAGAGCCCACACATTTTAAGTTTTGGGCTACATTACATACAAAATAAATATTTTTAAAATAGTCTCTATAGGAAATAATTTTTGCTGAATATTTAATTTTGTATAGAAGCAATGGCAGATCTGAGTATATTCTGTATGCAGCTGGTTGAATTGTATGCACATGTATATACAGCATCTATCATGGCAGTTCTTAACCAATAAACATCCCTCAAAGGGCCTGCCACTCTACTAGCAGATCTAGGTCTATGCTGTTTGCAGCTGGTCAAGTTTTATGCACAGGAATGGATGTTATTTATCACTGCAGTTCTTAACTAAAACAAATATCGGGGTTCATTAAGCCTTAGAAGTATAAAATTCAGGGATTTCCATGACAACTGCAATGATCTTCAAGGGCTTAATTGTAAATTATTTACCCATTTTCCTTTCCTGCACTCTAAGTAAAATGTACTTAGCAGAGAATTTATAATATGTGCCATATCTGTTTCCATCAATGCAAATAAACAGTATGGCTTGCAGGCATTTCAGAAAATTATGCAAGTGATGTTTTGACTGTTCTCAAGCAATATTTAGCAATATGTCAGCTTTCAAGCACTTTCAAGACCTTGATTTTTCCACCTAAAAATTCAAGCACTTTCAAGGCCTTGAATTTACCACCTAAAAATTCAAGCACTTTCAAGGTTTTCAACAACCTGTATGAACCTTAAGTACTGGTAAACAGGAGTTGTCACATAAGTACTTTAGTTATGTATTTAAGTGAATTCTATATCATCAGCCTTATATAACCTGGTTCCATATTCATTGAGCTCCTTAAGTGCATACTGAAAATTAAGTTCTGATTTTTTAGATTCCAACATACTTATTTTCATTAAACTACTATCCAGATTTATCACTATTATTGAACTGAATAAATCACAACTTTCAAATCTCATTTTATGTAAACCAGCTTCTTTGCTACTGAAAACTAAAGTAAATAGAAAGGATGATTCACCATACCCAACTATTTTATATTATGTTGATAACAAAAAGAAGCCAACAGTGATTTTGGTCGTTTATTATTCTTCACAAAAACCTGCAAGTTATGTATGTCCTTGGGTAATCTAATGTATTTTTCACACACAATAAAAACACTGCTTGCAACAAATTAGTGCATGTTATACTTGGACACATGTTATACTTGCTAATTTACAGTAGTTAGAAAGCATAAAAGAGGGGTATGTGATACATACAATACCATATTTGTGTTTTGCTCTGAGTCAGGAAATGAACTCATTTGATGTGGTTAATGAATATGTCTGGGCCCAATGGCCTCGATGTATTCCTACTACATGTCAAACTCGTTCTTACTGGCAACTCAGAACAAAACATGTATGCGGTTTTGTGAATTTGTCTTATATGGCTGATGCATTAATGGTAAATCTGTAACAATCTGATTCATACTCTGTTTGTTGTTTTGTTGTAGTTCTGCCAAAGTAATCAAAGTCAATGTTGAACCATCTGTAGATTTCCTCATGGATGACATTGTACTTGTCACAGATCTGTTGAGGTGTGAGTCCTTCCTCAATGGCCTTTGTCTCAGTAGCTGTACCATACTCATCTGTTCCACAGACATACAGACAGTTGTAATTCCTGAGTCGACAATACCTGGTATATACAAATATTTCACATTCAACTCTATCTCAAATTCAATCAGCTAGATTAATTCTAACTTGTTAATTTATTTAAATATCATCCAAAATTCATAGTCTTGTATGAACATGTTTGTTTTTCTTTTTGTTATCACTTTATGCACTGGTTCATTACAACAAAAAAAACAAACAGTCAACTGACTACAGATTTAAAAAACTCACAATAATTTTAAACCCGGAACCAAATATAAATTTTCTGTACAAATACACATGCAGTGTTGCACATAAAATCCCAAGGGCTGAGGACACCATGTCCCACTCCCTCCTTATCTGAGGGACACACCATTTTAGAAGGACAATGAAAATAATAGTACATAATGCACTAATATTGCAGTAGAAGTGAAATAATCATGGTTTCTTCAACAGTCCTGCCACCTTAACTTTGTGGTCTAGACTGTACTATCATATTTTCCTTGAACACTGACATTACTGCAATAGAAGTTTTATTATGTGCTCAAATAACTCATGAAAACATTATCTGGTTAAAATGAAATGGGATGCACCATGGAATTTTTCATTCTGGATCTCAATCTCTAATTTAACTTTAATATAAACTCAATATCTACCAGCATTTATTATAATAAATATTCATGTTTTCTGAATTACTTTTCTTTCCAAACTAATAAATCATGAACTACATGACACATTATTTTACAGTTCTGACACTTTTGTGACTTTGGACATTGCTAGCAACAACAGAGACATGGGTGAACATCATCTAAAGAAAAGCTGCAGGCATATTGTTAAATTTTTCTGATAACAGAGCTGGGCACACAGGGTCAAGATTTGGGACATATATGACAAAAAAGTTTGTGCAACCCACAAGCCCACGTTCTATGTGCAAAAAAGCATATGAAGGGCAAACTTTCATAAAGCTAACTGCATTCACTATGATGGGATATTTTGGTTTTGACAGAAAATTGATAGGAACATGAAAAATGTCAGATAGTGTGCAAACATTTCTAGAAAACAAACAGATTTCAATGTAGGAAAATATAAAATAAAATAAAAGTTTAAAAAAGAACCATCAAAGCATATCAGATGTGAAGTACAGATTAATATTTCTGACTCATTCTTCTCATTTGTTTAACAAAGACAGGACAAAGAAGATAACTCTTCTAGACAAAATTTGAAGACTTTTAGTTAAAACCCCATGATGATATCACCATTATTAAGAAGGATTAGTGACAAGATTTTTAGTATTTTCAATGTCGCAGCATTATTGGAGGTAAAATTGACACCATTTTCACTCAGGACCTGCTATATATCATAACAGTCCTCTGGTGAAAACCCTATATCTATATGACTTTCCATTTAAGATTTACAAGATGGGTGCCATGGTGGCTATACTGGATGTCAGATCAACACCATTTTTACTTATTACCAACCAGACATCATAAGAAGTCTTCTGCTGAAAACCCAATGTTCATATGACTTTCCATTTAGGAGGAGAAGCAGTAAGATTTTCAAGATGGTGAATGTGGCTGCCATATTGGATCAACACAATTTTTATTTAAGACCAGTAGACACCATAAGAAGTACTCCAACAAAAACCCCATACTAATGTGATTTATTTTAAGGAGTAGCTAAACAAGACTTTCAAGATGGCTGCTCTGGTGGCCATATCAGAAGTCAGATCAGTATTATTTTCATTTAGGACCAGCTAAACATCGTAATAAGTCTTTCAGTACAAATCCCATGTTGATATCACCACCAATTTCAGTGAAGCAGTATTCAAAAAGAGATGCAATAACAAATTTTTAAGATGGCTGCCAAGGTGGCCATATTGGCAATCAGACTGGCACCATTTTCATTATGAATCAACTTGACATTGTAAAAAGTTTTTTTTTGTGAAAACCCCATAATGATACAACCATCCATTGAGGAGAAGTATTCATAATAAGGCTATGATGATGACTGCTGTCTTGCCCAAGTTAGATATCTAATCAACATTGTTTTCATTTAGGACTAACTAGACCTTATGATGAATGTGTTTGTGTAAAGTTTCATGTTAATCCTCTCAGTAGTTTAGGAGTTGTAGCAAAAACAAACTTGTGCTAATAGAGAGAGAGAGACAGATGTTGGATAAGAGATAACTGATCATTCCACAGGTTCTTCTGGAAAGGAAAATAATAACTCCAATCTTAAATAGATTTTGCATTAGAGCTTTCAGGTATTTAATCAAAGAGATACATTTGATTGAAAGTACACCAATTCCTTAATAAAGAATATGGTGTTTACCATATATACTCCCTTATAAGTCATGTCCAACTACAAACTGTAGAGACCCAGATATCCTGTCATATAATGTGCTGGCACATCTGGGTCTGTGCAGTTTGTTAGGAGTAATCTGGAGAACAACAGACCCTGATCTGCTGGTGCATTATGCTATAGCAGATCAGGATTTTTGTTCTTTGCAATTTGACTCAACTTAAAATTGAGTATAAATGGTACTTATTTTTAAAATTTATCATAGTATGTAAGTAATTACAATCTATTTTTCTCTGAGCCACAACGACCTTAACCTTTGATCTTTCAACCACAAAATCAACAAGCCTCCTCCATACCTAAGTGCAAGCCCTCCACAAAATTTGATTAAGGTATGTGGTCTAAAACTGTAGTTCTTATGCAAAAACCATTTTTCAGTTAGACTGTCCTTGACCTTTGATACAGATTCTTTCTTTCTTACTCAACATCTATGTTATCCACAACATCTGGTAAAGGTATATGCTTAACAGCTTAAAATTCTGTGCAAGTCTTTGTTTTCTTCTTTTAAAGTGATCCTGACCTTTTGATCCCCAAATCAATTATGTTTATTGTCCCAAGTGCAAGCCATCCACAAATATTTCATGAAGATTGTGATTTATAACTGATATTTTTGTGCAGAAACCTCTTATCTTTTTAAAGACCTATGAACTTTTGACCCCAAGACTGATATTTGGTCCAGATATGTGATGAAGAGCTAACATTATTGTGCAGAAGCCATTAACCTTACAGTCAAGGTGAACTTGACCTTTGACCTTTTGACCCTTAAATTGACAGGATTTGACCTTACCCCAAGTGCAAAGCATCCACTGAGTTTAGTAACAATAGATCATGGACAACTTAAGTTACTGTGTGGAAACCGAACTGGAAGGACAACATAATATACTCTGTCTTAATGAAGGCATATAAAAATTATACTAAATGCAGTTTTGATATCTACTGTTATCACATAGTCTGTACACTTTACATATAGTGTTAGCAGTTTTATATTTGTCATATTACAACATGTTAACATATCACTTTATGTGATTCTGATTGGTCCAAATAAGATAAGGAAAATTATCAGGAAGAATTCTCTTTACTGATTGGCTGCAACTGTGGGAAAATTTCTTTATCACACCTTCTGGAACTTTTGTTTTTACTAATACGCTCATGATTTTGGTCGCCATTTTTTTGAACTGACTGCCCAAAGGGAATTAGGAAAAAAGGTCAGGTCTTTCTGGATATGGTGAATTCACCCCACAGTAGTTTGTTACACCATGTATTGCCTATCATACACTGAAACAATGGTGCTAAACCCCAAACAAGAACAAGAACAAGAACAACAAAAAAACTAAGGGTATTGGTCCATTGATAGTGTGCATGGGTGGGGGTTGGGAGTGGTAATCCTGTAACCTGGAATCTGCACTATACACAAGAGTGGTCTGAATCTTAACTTCAAGAAGTAAATAAACTCATTTCAGTTCACAGAAGAATGTGGACACAAACTGGTCTCCCAACTGACAGAACATTAAGCCTACCAAACCACAGTATTTTTACATGGTAAAATAGCTCAAACAATATATTTCTTATGTGATGTAATTCCAACTGTCTCCTGTTCCAAATCAACTAACAAATATCTGGCCACAAATACATTACAGTAAATATGGAATTTCCTCATCCAGTAATAATCCTTTCACATGAATATCCAACAACTTCCAGTAGTGAAAATGGCAACACTGTTATAATGATTGTCTAAACCAAATGAATCAAACTATGTGACATCACAATTAACTTCCATACACAGTCTTTGTTGAAATACAATGTTCTCTGAGTCAAGTGTTCCATTTATTCTGAAAGACAATTGATCTTTGAATTCTAATTTGCAAAAGAAAATCTGCTTTTAAATGTTATTGGTTATAAAACTGCCAACTAAATTGAGAAGAGTTTGGGACTTTTTTTACGTACAACAAATGAAAGGTGCAACAAATGAGTCAGACATGAACAAAATTATTTCTTCTTTCTCTCTCTTTTTGTTAATATAAAAATTATGTGATAAACAGAACCTCAAATGAGTAATGGTTTAATATTAAATTTAAGAAACTTGTCGAATAATGTCCAAGGCAAGCAAAAACTGGTTATTCAACTTGTGTCATAAATTCAATATTAAATCATTACCCTTTTGATATCCTCTATTTATGTAATAATATCAAATATAAGATGTATCTTTTAAACTGACACTTTTATAATACAGTTCACCAAAAATGATCAGAGGGTATATTTGCTAAGTCTCAATCATCACTGGAAACTTATCTATAAGTGTGACCTAGTTGTAATGTTGATATTGTTTCATGATGTAAAGATTGTCTTTCAAAACAGAATGTATCATAATCTATTCATGGCCCTTGCATTAATCCGCTTTTAAAAACATAATAATTATAATAATAATGAAATACATAAATAAAATAAAATAAAAATAAAATTTTTTAAAAAGCCAGATAATTCTCATGAATGCTTTGTACATTATTCCTGAAATAGATAATTTTATATACATGTTGATAGAGTTACCTACCTTGAGAAGACATCTGCACTGAGAACACAACCTATAATATTACCCAGATGAGGTACATTATTGACATAGGGAAGAGCACTGGTGATCAAAATATTTCGAGAACCTTCTTCTGGTAAGCTGAAAACGGATGAAAAATATTTTTAAAAACTAGGCCATTAGTGACGGGTGCATGCAAAAAGCATCACCCACTGTAATTTGCTTGGCATGGTCTTAAACAGAGGAACTTGTTCTGGGAAACTGAAGTTAGAAGAATTGGTATTTGGGTCTGTAAGTTTCCTAAATGATATTGTGGAAAACTAAAAATTAAATTTCATCGATAGTCTCTTCAACATAAAGTTGCATGACAAATCAGGTTCAAATCCATTAATCCTTGAAAAAATAAGATATACATAATAGCCAACCATGGGGGGGGAGGCATTATTCCTGTAAACAGTGTCATGGAATGCCTGAATTTGCACTCATTCACTGTATAACTGATATAAAGCATCATGCTATATTTAGTTGAAATCCAACAATCCTTAATAACTTTAAAGTTGTTAAAACTACAGACAGAAGGAAGGTCCACAAGGGGACATAATTCATGTAAATGATGTGGAATGTTGAAAATATAATTGAACGAAGTTCTCATCAGTATAAGGGTAAATGCCATATTTGGTTGAACTCTAACAATCTTTGTGTAATGTTAAGTTGCAGAAACAAAAGTCAGAAAGATGGATGGGCAATCAGGAGGCACAATATATATATATATATAATCATTAGTATATATAATGTACTAAGTGCTTCAAGTATGGGCAAAACCGTTTCCATTAGATACACAAATCAATTTCAGGACTTTTTAATATTTTTTTTTTCCTCTGGCAGGAAAAAGTGCTGGGGTCAGGGATGGTCAGCCAACCAGAAACATATATTTTTTTCTTGCCTTACAATTGAGATAGGCAATATCGTCCAAGGCTTCTGATACTGAAAACAATTCAGACATATGGTCATTTATAGCATAACTTCTGACCTGTGATAAGTTATAATGAACAAATCAACATCTATGCATCTTCATACACTGTGATATAGATAGTAGGCATACCAAAATAAACTGGACATAAGATGGACAAACAACAAATCTTCTGACCGATACATCTTATCATCTTTGATAAAGTTGAAAGGAACTTTTCAACCTTATGTACAGATCTATTTATCTGAAAGGAAGGAGAGATGTGGTATTATACTTATTTTGCACTATCATGATGCCAGATTCAATTCCCAGAGGCAACATATGTCTACCCATGCAAGATTGGTGGTTTCCTTAAGATTTTATAGTTTCCTCCACCCAACACCAAAAACCTGGCAACAAATACTGATACAAGTTGTTGGAAAACTTTGGACAATCAGTGTAAATATTTATTTTAAAAAAATAAAGATTACATACATAGGATGTCTCCGTATTCGGGGTTTGGGACAGAGACTGCTTCCAGTCTTCCATGCCACAGTAGCCTCAGTTATTTCCTCCTCAGTGGCAGTGGGTTTTTCAACATTAACCTGTTGTATATTCAATTATTATGAATGATTATATATGTTTCTATATTAACTGTGGTATCTTCAATTATTATGATTGCCTAGAAGTGTTTCTACATTAACCTGTGCTTTATTCAATTACTGTGAATGCTTAGACATTTTTCCAGATTAACCTGAGGTATATTCAGTTCTTATGAATGCCTCGATGTTTATCTACATTAATTAAATGCTGATAACACAAGTAAAAGAGATGGTAAGAAAACAGAATACCTAAATGAATAATGATATCTGTAAAAATGTGCGATGTGTACTGGAGAAAATAGAAAAAGTAAGACAAGAAATCTAAAGTGTTTAAAATTTATAATATTTAACACAGATAATTCACCAAGTTTCTTCCAGCATATCCCAATTTCAACCCACCTGTACTTCTTCTGGTGCTCCCTTTCCTTGTTTCTGCTTCTGTTGTACAGGCCCTAACTGACCAATGTCCTTTGCCCGCTGTGGCACTGGCTGGGCAAGAAGGGAAGCCTGATATAGAAAGCAACTAAATTTATTTATTCTCTTCATATGACAAAGGCTGACACACCACTGGTGTAAATTATGTCAAATCAAAAAGGCCACTACTGGGACCTGCAGAAATAGACCTGACATTTCTAACCAAATGTTAGTTATATAGACACTAGGTAAGAAAGGTCAGGGGAAACTTACTTACTTGGTCACTATCTACAAGTTAATATGTTACCATTTCTACACAAGTGACTATTAACAGCATGTGGCCGCTGTAGCATGTTTGAACATATATTTATAGTTTATTCCAATTCAAAGATTAACAAAATAATTGCAGATAAGCAGAGGAGTAATTATTCAATGATATGTATTGGTATTGTGATATTGTCTGGGATGATATCAGACCTGTTTACCCATACATTTTCTTGTCAGTATTTTAAGCAATGTCTGTCAGTATTTTTAGAAGGCAGTCAGTATTTTCATTCAGAATTCTAACATCGTAACACAACACACATCACCTGTGAAACAACACGCAAATAGTAGACACTATCAATACACTATAATTACCATTATGTAGTATTGCACGACATACTGACTATATAATATTCTGTAAATAACTTCTAACTTGTAAAGACACTGGTATTCAGGCAATTCTGTGTTTCAAGGCAAAATCTGCAGAAACTGAACACCACTGACTTAAAAATCCTGTTTATATTATAGTAATAAAAACCAAAAGAATACCTCCACACACACCCAAATTCATTCTGTTATTTACCTCCATCACTTTCTCATGAAAATCTGTTTTCTCAGCTTCACACATATCCATAACATTTTAACTAAAGCCAGTTCTCTACATTTTACATGGTTAAGGAAGACTTAATATAAAACATTATGACAGACATTGTTACCACCCATCCAATCAGAAAATAATAACTTCACCTAGACAGGTGAAGGAAATCTTGTTTATTTCATAAAATCTAGTATCAGCTTTGTCAACATTTACTAGATTGGAAATGAGCTCCATATATTATTTTGTACAAAGTTTGTCAACAATAACAAACTGATCCACTTGGAATTAATATTTTAATGAAGGCTTAGTCTATGGGTTTTTAATGGCGACATAATAGGCACTCTTTATCCTATTCAGCTGGTCATCTGTCCACTCTTTGGTAAAATTCTTTGGTTTTGACTTCAGGACCAACAGAGCCTCAATGGTCTGATTGCCTAGTGAGGATCTCTGATCTGTAACATTTTAACTTGTCAGCTGTGCTCAATGACAAATTCATATTTACGATCAACTCACACAGAATTGCCTCAGCATGTGTTATTTGCTTTTGAAGTATGTGTTGATCACTAACTTCCTTTCCCTTCATCACTGACAAAATATGTCTATTTCCCTTCACTAAAGATTCCAATTTTGCATGATTTTCCGATTCCACATGCTGTGAACAGTCATTCCTTCCACCCTGTGCACAGGAAAAGTCGTAACTTGCAAACAGTGCAGAGCACAAAATGTCCATTAGACTATGGTTTAAGGCATGGCCACAGAGTATTATAAACTGGTAGAAAATGCTGCTTTCTATGTTTAGATTTTCCATTTTCATCATCAGTTTTATTCTGAAACTTTCTTGTTGGCGGCATTTTCTTTGTTTAAACAACCGGATGTTGAAAATGTTAAAATCAGTGATGTGGCACAGACTGCGGACATGGACCGAAGAGACAATACAACGAAAGGAAACAGAATAAAAAACCACTTAAAATTAATTTAAAAAACTTACTAAATAAATGCAACCTCAAATCGTATTTCATAACAATGACCATATGACCGTACAGATGGGCTTTATTCCATACAAATACGGTAAAATACAGACGAGTAAAAAGGTCTGTGATATACTGTATGGATATGTCAGATACTGCCTGGATAGCCCAATACAAGCTGCATTGCTAGTGTGACAATACATAAATGTTTCAGCACTTGATGGTGATGTATCACAATATACATAAATTCACATTGAAAAAATAAATCAAACTGAAGAACTAATATAATGTTTTTCTGTGTGCATTTATTATTATCCATTATCTAGACATTAGTTATCAGCGTGGTTCCTGAATCAGCAAGTGCCACCAACAATGTCAGAAACAAAACATCATTTTCCTTTAGGTAAGGTTAACATGTAAAAATTATAAATTAATCATATGTTGAACATTTCAATTTTTTTTAGATTTAATGTCAAAACAAAAAAAGCAACTTATGATCAAATATTGCTTTACTAAAACCAAAATCATAGACAAAGTCTTGAACATAAACTCCTCAGCTGTATTTGAGGCTCCAGTCTGGAAATATGCAGCTTTCAGGGATCAAATCAAGGCAATGTATAGTTAGTAATAAAATCATATGTAGAATTTGCAAAAACCATCATGATATATTCTGGTTATTAACATTGTGAACACTCTGACACAGACATTACATGGCAAAGACAAACAGAAAGGGTAGAAGCCTCTATCATGCTACATACTGCATCCTCACTCCAGGCTTTCAAGCACAATCTTGTGAACAAATAGGAATAATGTAGGGCTATTTAACTTTATAAAATAGGATAAAAGAAGGGAGAAAAGTAGGGAAAACCAGACAGAAAATTAGGGCCAAAAGATTTGACTAGACTACCATATCTCTACTCATATCAATTTCACCTCCAATCTGAAAAACCTTTTGTCACAGAATAAACAGGCTCCACACTGCAACAGCCGACCTTTACCTAAATCTGTAGTTCAGACAATGTTGACATGCTATCACTACCAAACACGAAGCACAACAAATAGATGGACCTGGCAGCCTAGGCAAATTCATAACATCAGATGTGTCATTAGAATTTAATAAATTACTGAAAAAAGTGGCATAGAACCTTTCCATAATGGTTAGAACAAATTAAACATGTGAAAGAATGACTCAAAAATATTGAAAAAGTTGGGATAGTAGGATTGATTTGAAGAATAGTAACAAATATAACCTAAAAGTAGGGTCATTTCTACATCACAATATATATTGTTTTGTGTGCCAACTCTTATTGTATCATCACATGGCCTCCATAATAAGCTCAGTCAATTAGATGCAGGGTCATCTTATGCAATGCATGTCACTCATTAATGAACTTGTCTATGATCTGTAATTAGATGCAGGGTCATCTTATGCAATGCATGTTACTCATTAATTAACTTGTCTATGATCTTTAATTAGATGCAGGGTCATCTTATGCAATGCATGTTACACATTAATGAACTTGTCTATGATCTTTAATTAGATGCAGGGTCATCATATGCAATGCATGTTACTCATTAATGCACTTGTCTATGATCTTTAATTAGATGCAGGGTCATCTTATGCAATGCATGTTACTCATTAATGAATTTGTCTATGATCTTTAATTAGATGCAGGGTCATCTTATGCAATGCATGTTACTCATTAATGAACTTGTCTATGATTTTTAAGAAATAAGTATATATTCCATGTCATATCACAATCAGATCAGAAATAGGACTACAAATGGTAACAAATTCAGCCTCGGACGCAAGATAATCTCATTAATAGTTGTTTGCCTCACTCATTATCAAATATGTCTGAGATTTTGATGATATTAGCACATATTCCAATTTAATCATAATCTAAACAGAAATATAACTTCCCAAGCAGTCACAGACTTGGACAGACGCAAGGTCACCCCATTAATATCAATATATCTTAGTCATATTTATTGAAATAACCTTATCAAAAGAAGATTAAAAAAAACATGGCCTACAGAGTGGTAACAAGCAAATGTAGATGAATGGATGACTAATGGATAACAGACATTTGGCCATACCATAAACTTACTAGGCCTTACAACCTGGTGAGATGAAAATTACTTGAGCAAAGTGATTTTGATAATATGTAAATCTTTGAGTGATAACAGTAAGATTTACTCAGTTTCATGGCAATTCATCAAAGACCATGTGACTAGTTGTGCTAACACGACTGCATTCCATTGCAAGATGAAAAGAGCATTAACTCTAACAGAAAATAAGTGAGAAAAGCGATTTGTCAATATGCATATCATTTGACGACATTCAAAATATTTTTCCAAGTTTCATGGGAATCTGAACTAAATGCCTTCACAAGATTTTTCCATACACTGCATTCAGCAGCGAGTCAACAAGGGCAATGACTCTTACAACAATCATGGCACAGTGTGATTTGTCAGTATGTGCATCTTCCGGTGATAATAATATTGACCAAGTTTCATGACAGTCCATAACAACAATATTGATCAAGTGTCATGGAAGTTCATAACAATAATACTGACCAAGTTTAATGGCAGTCCATAACAATAATACTGACCAAGTTTAATGGCAGTCCATAACAATAATACTGACCAAGTTTAATGGCAGTCCATAGCAATAATATTGACCAAGTTTCATGGCACCATAACAATAATATAGATCAAGTGTCATGGAAGCCCATAACAATAATACTGAGCAAGTTTAATGGGAGTCTATAATAACAATACTAATAATAATACTAGCAAAGTTTAATGGGAGTCAATAACAATAATGCTGGCCAAGTTCATGGTAGTCCATAACAATAATACTGACCAAGATTCATGGAGTCCATAACAATAATATTGACCAAGTATCATGGCAGCCCATAGAAAACTGTGCAGCTAGTTGTACTACCAAGACTGTGTGCCAGACAGAAGGATGGACAGATGGACATGAGAATTCCTACATATCCTTGACACAACAGAGGAGTGCATATAAGAAATATTCAGCAATATAGCTTAATTTACACTAAGACATTGATTACTAATTCACATTCATCACATACATAGCTTAGTAATGGACTAATTATGCACATTTATCACATGATTTAGTAATTAATAATGCACATTTATCATATAAATTAGTAACTAACTAATAATTCACATTTATCACATAGTGTCTTACCTTCAGTACAGAAGTATCTCTGTCTCCCAGAACAACCTTGATGGCTGCTTTGAAAGGCTCTAGGTTTGTGAGATGTGAATTCCAGGCCTGCAGATGTTTATACTGACTCTCCCATCCTACAGAAGAAATAGTACTGATAAACAAGTATATTTAACAAAATTTAGCCTCTAGTACATAAATGTTGTCAGTATGAAATGCAAACTGAGCTCAAAATGTCTGAACTTTTGTATATTCTTTCCCTTTACCAAAAACAAAATCAAAATCCTTGAATCTTCAAATTTAACTGCCCACTTGGCCACAAATGACATCTGCAAATCAACTCTTGCTTAGCAGAGGTTTCAGTGGGTCAATCTGACTATCAGTTTGATGCAAAGTATTGTGTAATGACACTAAGTCTACTAGTGTTTAGATGGTTTGACTAGAGTTGTCCAACTAACTGGGTCAACTAGTTAATTGTTCACAATTTATATCAAATGAACAGTTTCAGAATCTTTAAAACTTCAATCTTCTTCATCAAATTTACAAAGTTCAATAAATTTAAGCAAATGTAGAACTTTAATGAAAATGTTTATGAAACTTGACGCCTCCGTTGGTGTCGCAAAAGTTACTGACATGTCTTGCTTTTACTCTAACATGGGCATGACAAACAGCCACCAACCTACACCAATTGTGCATCTGAAATTATAGGGCATGGTACAAACTTAAATATAGCCACTTATTATTACAATTTAACTCTGCAAGCCCTACCCAATTCTATTAGCCAAAAAAATTATCAAATTTACTCATAAATAATGCACACCTACCCAACCTTAAGAACAAAGACCCTGACTGTCCACTGCTTAATTGCTGACCAGATAAGGGTCTCTGATATTTCCTGAAAGCATAATGGCATAGACCATGATCCACAAGTTCATCACATGATGGCAGATCTGGGTCTATGCTGTTCTCAGTGAAGAACACACCATATAAAAGCAAATATAGTAATTTATCTTATTATTTTCAAATAAATTATTCTGAATTCTGAATGACTGAATGGATCACATGCAGTCAACAGTAATTCAGTGTAATGGTTTTCTCACTGCTATATTAGATCTGCAAAACCATGTACCATGCCAGGGCCCCCATGTAGCAGAGTGGTCTAAAGCACTTGCCTTTACCAATCACTGCCAACTCGCCTCAGTTGGTGTAGGTTCAAGTCTCAGGCTCAGCCAATGTGGGTATGTGAAAAAGCCTGCCAATAGTTTCCTATGGGTCAGTGGTTCTTACCAGGTTCTTCCTCCACCAGTTACACTGGCTGCAAGGCACAGCCTATATCACTCTTAACAATGGTATTAAACCCAAAACAACATGTACTGTGCCAGAATGGCATTAAACCCAAAACATGTACTGTGCCAGAATGGCGTTAAACCCAAAACAACATGCACTGTGCCAGAATGGCATTAAACCCAAAACAACATGTACTGTGCCAGAATGGCATTAAACCCAAAACAACATGTACTGTGCCAGAATGGCATTAAACCAAAACAACACATACTCTGCCAGAATGAAGATGTTTTCCAACATTAGTTGGAAAGTAAAACAAAAACAAATACAGATATTTGTTTCTCTAAACACAAATTTAACTGAGCTGTGAAATATAAATATTGATGTCTGCTTCATGTTACCTAATATATTTCTGAGAAACAATGTATTGAAATCCACAAAATCCCGTAATTATAATACAGGTACATGACCTATTTCAGTGATGCCAATGTCTGACATACTTATAGAGGCAATTCTGCAAAATAAAGGTACCTATTTGGGTGAAACTACTGTCTGACATACTTATAAAGGCATTGCTGTATAACATATGTAAATATTTGGGTCATACCACTGTCTGACATACTTATAAAGGCATTACTGTATAATACATGTACATATTTGGGTGATACCACTATCTGACATACTTATAAGGGCATTGCTGTATAATACATGTACATATTTAGGTGATACCACTATCTGACATACTTATAAAGGCATTGCTGTATAATATATTGTGCATAATACACATACATATTTGGGTGATACCACTGCCTGACACTTATAAAGGCAATGCTGTATTATACAGGTACATCTTTGGGTGATACCAATGTCTGACAAAGTTATAATGTCAATGCTGTATAACATAGGTGCATATTTGGGTGGTAATACTGTCTGAGAGAATTATAATGGCATTGGTGTATAACACAGGTACATATTTGGTTGGTAATACTCTCTGACATAATTATTGTGGCATTGGTGTATAACACAGGTACATATTTGGGTGGTAATACTGTCTGACATAATTATCATGGCATTGGTGTATAACACAGGTACATATTTGGTTGGTAATACTCTCTGACATAATTATCATGGCATTGGTGTATAACACAGGTACATATTTGGGTGGTAATACTCTCTGGCATAATAATAACGGCAATGCTGTATAACACAGGTACATATCTGGGTGGTAGGCAATGCTGTAAGCATATATAATCAACAATAAAGGAAAAGCTTACTTTAAATACCACTTATCAGCCAATGAAAAATGTCATTTTGAAAGTAAAACTTCTTGTAATTGGCTGAATACAAATCTCAAGCTCAGATGTTTTACTATATCCAGGATATATTATTTCTACAGAGGTCAAATTTAGTTTTGTAGCATAATGACCTTGAGAGACCAACTTTTGTGAGACCATTTGGGGGGGGAGGTGGAAAGGCTGGTCTCTGATGACAAAATGTAATTCAAATACTGACAATATATATTTATCAAGCGCAACAAATGTACAACGAATGGCACATTATATGCCTGCAACATGTTTAATAGTTCTCTATGTAAATAACTGAAACATCTGCTCAGAAACCCCTTTCTTCAATCAGGCACAGTGACATTGACCTTTAATGCTGTAATCAATAGGCTTCTTCCTTACCTCAAGTGTATACCATCCACAAAGTCTGGTCAAGGTCTGAGATGCATAACTAATGTTATTATGCAGAAACCATTTTCTTCTTTCAGTCACTGTAAACTCAAGCACAATCCTTTTGACCCCAAAAGTGATAGATGTCTTCTTTACTCCAAGTAAAAGCTATACACAAAAGTTTGTTCTGTCTGCAATGTAAAACTATTATTCTGCTGAAACTATTTCATTCCTTCAGACAAAGTGTCATGAACTTCACCCTTTTGACTGCAAAATCTAAAGGGTTCTTCATTACCATAAGTGCAAGCTACCCACAAAGTTTGGTAAATGCTGATGGTGGAAAACTTTAGTTTTGGCTTGGAAACCATTTTTCTTCTTTCAGTCCCAGTGAACTTGACATTTTACTTTTCATCCTAAAATTGATAGGCCTCTTCCTTTCACCAAGCACAAGCCATCTAAAAAATTTGGTAACAGCAGATGGTAGACAGGTCAAGTTATTGTGCAATAAAAATGTTCATCTTTCAGTGATAGTGACTTAAGGTTCTTTCCTAATCTATGTGCAAGTCATCCACAAGGTCTGTAACTGCAGGCAGTGGACAACTCAAGTTATTGTGCAGAAATAATATTTCTCTTTTCAGTCACAGTGACCTTGACCTTTGACCCAAAATTCATAAAACAACTCAAGTTATTGTGTGAAACCAAAATTGGTTTCGGCAGATGGACACACACACACACACATGCACACACACAGGAATGGAATGATGGATTGATGAACATATGGATATCATCATAATATTATCCATCGCATGGTGGGTGTGAAACAAATTAACTGCTAATAATTTAAAAGAAAAACTGAATTCACTTTATAAACTTAAAAAAAACCCATCTCAATACAGAAACAATTTTACCTTTGAGACAAAATTTTCCATTTAGAACAGGATAAAGTGATGACCACAGCACAATATCTGCCACAGTAACCTGATCCTGTAAAGAACATCAAAAACATAAATAAATATATATCATAGATGTACAGGTATACTTTACATTTACTTGAGTATGTTGTTCATATAATGCCACAGGTAAACTAAACATGATGCAAAATTAAAATGGAATTTCTAATTTTTATCTAAATTCAATTTACTGGAAATTTACATGGCAAGTATTAACGTTTGTGCAGGTTAGAGATTCATTCAAGTCAAATTATTTATGAAAACAGAAACGTACAACAGGAGTTAAGAAGATAAAATTCAAATCAGAAATTTTTTATGTTCTTCATAGTATTGGGGAACGGATGAAGTGTGTTTTGAAATTATTTTTTTTACCCTTCAAGTAGTGTGAAGTCTGGAGATGACAAAAGCTAAATTTGCTCAAGGTGCTGTAACACCTGTCCATAAAAGGCACTCAAGGGACATAATACATTTGTCCTTTACTGAGAGAGGTCCTTTATGTGAAGAACACTGAACAAAGCATAATAAATTTTCAATACATGTAACTTAGTCAAAATACTCGATGAAACTGTCCATCCAGTTTATCAATCTAAAGACATCAATTAAATAACTAAATTACATTCCAAACTAAATTTAAGCAAACAGTGCAAAAAAAACCCATTAGTTTAATTAATTCACAGACTAAATTTGTGACAATATCCTTCATAAACAGGTAAAACCGATATATTCGCATCAAAAATAAATGTCCTCTGTCCAAATTAGAAATGTGTCATTGATACAGGAAATGTAAGTAAGAATTTTTCCTGTGAATTCTTTAAATTATCCTATATGGACAGGTGTAAGTTAAACTTGATGTCATTGTACTGGGTTTGTAGGATGTTGACAGTTGTCAGTTCAACTCAGGGAATGGGGGTGGGGATGATCACTGACTCTCCTTCCATGGAATTGCTAAATGACCATAGTATAAATATGTAAAATATTCCAAGACTGAGCAATAAATATATGCACTGTATTTTTCAAATGTAGCATGGTGACAATTTATAATTATACACATTTGTTCTGGGCACAGAAGTGCCTTCTCCTAGAGACATTAAGGATACAATGAGGGATCATGATATCAAGGGAAGCAATAATTAAAACTTACGAGGTAAAATAAAATCTATTTACCAATATTTATTTTTCTTTCTATGCATGTGATTTCTATTCTCAGCTACAACAAAATCCCCAGGTTATTGAGGAAAATGTTATGAATTTATTTATTTTAATGGGTATCAGTTTTCATGGTTTTGCAAAAACTAAATTTTTGTTGGTACTTAAAGTTTGGGATTGGGTAAGGGGTCCTATTGTTTCCAAACAAAATTATTTTTCCTTGGGTCTCTCAATTTGTACTTCTGTAGCAACCACAAAATCCACAACAGGTGTAATCAACAATTACATAGCTTGCCTCAGCTACAGGGGTAATTTTTTAGAATTTGATAACACATACATTTAAATGGTGATTATTCACCATATTTTCCCTCGATAATCATTATTCCTTAGAAAATCATTATATAAATGCCAAAAGAAATCTATATGACAAATTCAATGTTAAAGTACTGGGTCAACATTTTTAGCTGAGAGCAACTGGGTGAGAGTCTGAGTCAGTGTAATACTGAATAAATGTTGCGCTATGTCACAACGAAAGTGTCATGAATGTGAACTACCTGTACTAGTAACGATCTGATCTGACATCTGCTTTCCTTAACCCAGTTCAGTGCCTGGTTGCTATTATAATAATCAATAATGATCTGCAAGTTTCTCCTAGAAGTTTTGTGATGACAACTAAGGTACAGATTACTCAACAATCAGGAATGAACAAAGTTTGCAAAAGCTACTTTTGTATTAAAATTTAGAACAAGCAATATTTTATTAAAGTTCAGTAAAGGTAAAAGATGCCTACATGACTAGATTGACTTGTACTTTAGTAGTATCCTGTAGCCATTGTACTAGATTGACTTGTACTTTAGTAGTATCCTTAGCCATTGTACTAGATTGACTTGTACTTTAGTAGTATCCTGTAGCCATTGTACTAGATTGACTTGTACTTTAGTAGTATCCTGTAGCCATTGTACTAGATTGACTTGTACTTTAGTAGTATCCTGTAGCCATTGTACTAGATTGACTTGTACTTTAGTAGTATCCTGTAGCCATTGTACTAGATTGACTTGTACTTTAGTAGTATCCTGTAGCCATTGTACTAGACTGACTTGTACTTTAGTAGTATCCTGTAGCCATTGTACTAGATTGACTTGTACTTTAGTAGTATTCTGTAGCCATTGTACTAGATTGACTTGTACTTTAGTAGTATCCTGTAGCCATTGTACTAGATTGACTTGTACTTTAGTAGTATCCTGTAGCCATTGTACTAGACTGACTTGTACTTTAGTAGTATCCTGGAGCTATTGTAAGCATCAATTATTATGCAATAAATAGAGATTAAAGTCTTGACAAGGAATGGTTGGGCCATGTGACAGTTTTAAAATCTGCTTCAAAAGCTATTACTGTTGCTTAACCCTATGAATCAAATTTTTCTTGATGGAAGTTACAGGATGAAACACTATTAGAAGCACAATTTATGCATCAGCGATCACTTTGATTAGTCAAAACAGCTAAGGCCTCACATGAAATAAATGCAGCCCCTTCATCTCACTCCCAAAGTCATTCATATTTACAATTAATATAGTTAATATTATCATTACAATTAATATAGTTAATATTATCATTACAATTAATATAGTTAATATTCTCATTACAATTAATATTGTTAATATTCTCATTACAATTAATATAGTTAATATTCTCATTACAATTAATATAGTTAACTTGTAAAGGGTAACCTACAAGGTCTATTCAAATGAACATTTAGAAGGAAATGTCCCTACCATTTAAAAATAAAAGGAAAAAGGGGGTGGTGGCAGTCTTAATATAGGAAAACTGTGCATTCTGCTACTTCTGAAAGGGATATTTGAGAAATTATAGCATCAATCCCATAATCAAGCATTTTAAAATAGACCCTGAACCTAAACACACTGAACTGTCATTTATACTGCAAGTTTACCACTGAATAAACATATGTATTCCTACTTCCAACTGTACTTGTCATAAAGGCCTTAGACTGTGTAGGCAATGATGTACTGTATACAGCAATGACAAATCTATTTGGTCATCAGCTAACACAAATACTTAACCTTATTTAGTAAAGCATACAAATGTAGGTCACAGTAAGCTTCTTTGATGGTAAGCATGTAGTACTAAGAGAGATGTATCAAAGTCACTCAAAGATTAATTATTGGTCGCAGATACCTCTTTTTGCGAAAAGGGTGTAGTACTTATCAAGATGAATCAGGGTTTCATGATTCTAGGTAGGAGTGTATACATACAGAATGCCCAAAACTTATGTGGTCATGAACTTAAATGCAAAAACTTAACCAAAGAAAGGAAAGATGAAATATAGGTTCCAATGAGTGTTTTGTTGTTGTAAAGATGTGGTGTTAACAGACAGAGGTTGCTCAATATAACTGATATATTAATGTTAGGGTCTTAGACAGAGGCTCCCTCCACACTTACTATCATCCACCTGGCGTTCATCAGAATACAATACATGTGTTTTAAATCATTTAAGTGTATTGGATCAATTGTTAGTGAATACTTAAAAGAAAGACAGAATGAACAGGAAAACAATATTTTGTTTGTTTTGGCAATTCAACGTATCCTACAATGGCTATAAGCAATTATACAAGCAGTGTTTATTTTGAAAATGAGGTACCACTTGTATAGTGTTAAGTTTATTTTATGTATACATTTATTTATATCATGATATAAAAATAATATAAAACTATTATCATGGAATGTATCATCATACAACAAGACTGGCAATACCCAGAACTGTGCAGCAATCTAACACAAACATGTAAATACCAAAGTGAAGTGAAGTGTTAACCATGGGTCACAACTACCTACTTCTGTGATGAGAGTGCAGTACCCCTCACAATGCATCCCTTCATCAAGTTTAATGATTCCAAGCATAAACAGTATATACAGGATGTAAACAAAAAACTGGGCATAAGCTAAATGCAAAAGCACAACATAAGCCAGTAAATCAAGAAATGTAGGTCACAGTTACCATCTTTAATTATAAAATTGTGATTCTAACTGAGATGCATCTGATCAAGTTCAAAGATTCTAGCATGAACAGAGCTTGAAAATAAACTTGTCACAAAAGCTGAACCCAAGTCAGTGAAGCATGAAATATGAGTCACAATGATGTGGGTGTAGTACATGACAAGATGCATCCTCTCATCAAGTTTTGTGATACAGGGTATAAGAAGTTAAAATATTTAAGCTTTGGTCATATGAACTCAAGCAGTTTCTAATAAAAATTAACAGGAAAGTGAGAAAGTTTAGATATATTTTGATAGAAAGAAGATCTACAAGTCCACTGAAAATCTTCAAACATTATCATAATATGTATTTGGTAAATACTGCTTACAAAAAGAGCTTTGAGACATCCAAATGTGAAACTGGGAAAAGAATACATGAAAACTCACCCCACAAAATGCTTGTCTGCCATTAAGCTCTGTATCCAGATGTTCCAGGTAACCATGAATACAAGTCATCTGGTGCTCCTCTGTCTTTCCTTGTCCAATCAAAGATACCAGGTATGGAAACACAATCGGCTGTCAAAGTATAAAGGCATTGTAAAAATAAATCTTCCTGAAGTGGTCAGCAATTTATGGTACCTCTCTAAAATATGGGTGCCTCAATCTGAAGATAAGTATTAAATAGGGAATAAAGACATAATTAGGCACAAGGAATGTCAATTACTTACTGTACTGTCTTACGCTGTGTACATGTTTAATTTGTTTTCAGTAGCACATAAAAAATTACTAGTAAAATTTTAAATAATAATTTTCAGCACATTCTTATTTTTGCTGGCTCTGAGATGATTCATACTGGGATGTTCTGACGTTACATTAGCTATTTCACATTAACTACAGGGTTAATTCATCCCACCCAATGAAACACTGCTTAAATATATAAATAAATATCATCCATATTTCTTACCAAAAAAATACAGCCAAGTGTATAATATATGTGACTGCTATATAATGGAATGATGAAAATTCTATATTGGAATTAATATGGTACAAAATTGAGTTTGCGTTTCATAATCCAACAGTATATACTCTGACATCAAACCAATTGCAAAAGAACTTGTTTTGCCTTCACTGTTAGGTGGACTGTGCCTGCTGCTGTTAAGTAATGGTAGACAGGACTACCTGTGACTGTTGACTTAGATTAATACACCCAGCTATGAAGGTACCACAGATGGCAAGAGGTGTTTGGACATTGCAGGGTATCAGCTCAGGTCCAGTAGGACCTGATGGCCATCCATTGCTTCCTGACTCATCTCCAGATGTCTTGAAATTGTCATGCCACTGGACAGACCTGGATGAAAGAGTGAGGGTGACTCCACACAACTTTCCCTCTCTTAAATCCAACTCATTTCCCTCCCACCGCTAGTTGTGTGCAAGTTCTGTGGTAATGGGCAAGCAGCAAAGCAGTAGTTGTGCATAACACTGGAAGCTGTAGCTGCAAACTTGCAAACTGGCAGCTCAGGCATAGAGTCAAATTTCAAATGATCAAAGCCGAAGTGGAACTTGGCAGCCCCTGCTGACTGAGCAGCCCTTATTAGAATCACATTGTTCACATCTGTAGCATGAGGAAGAGGCTATAAAAGGTGCCCTAAACATTGCCTGCTTCACCTTAGCCTAGATCAGCAATATGTGGATGATGGGGATCGCAAGTTAGCTGACAAAAACCTAACAAGAAAATAAAGGTAACACAACTCACCATTGTTAGAATGTGCAGACACCAATGAACATTACAGCAGCAGATAGATCAAAGAGAAGAACAGCCTTTGTTGCAGACAACTGGCCAGATTCAAGATTCAGAGAGCATCCCTGAGTGAAACTCTCCTAACTGAGGAAGAACAACTCACCAAAATAGGAGTCGACTACATCTTCTTCTGGAGTGGCTGAAGTAAAGATCAACATGAAGCCAGTTATGGGTTTGACATCAATAGCTAGCCAGTAAGCTCACAAAACTCCCAAAGGGCTTGAATGACAGACTAATGCATCCAAGACTCCCACTGTCTGGAAAGAGAGTGCCCCAATTTCTTGAAAAAGTCATATAACCTAACATCAGAACCAATGCATCCACCATTACCAACCCTGATGAGATCAAGGGCAAATTTAATGAAGACCTGGAGTCTCTTATTGTATAAGTGTCAAAAGCAGACAAGCTCATCATTCTTGGTGATGTCAATGATAATGTTGGCACAGATCATCAGACACAGTCATCTCATTAACTACATCATTGTCAAGAGAAGAGACAAGCAAGGTGTCTGAGTAAAGAAGACCATGAGAAGTGAGAACATTGGACTGACCACAGTCTCATAGTCTCCAAACTCAATATCTAGATTCAACCTGGCAGTTGACCACAAGGCAAAAGAGTACCCAAAAAGATCAACGTCTCCAAACTGAAAGAGGAGAACATGAAACAGGCATTTGAACTGTGCAGAAAACTTTAAACAATTGACGCAATCTTTGAGAAATGTTGAGGAAAACTTGGCATCCTTCCGTGCCTGTGTGTACTCAACTGCATCCAAAACACTTGGTCTAACCAGACTCGCCTGATGAGAACAATGATGCCATACAAAGACTACTGGATGAGAAACAGCTAAAAAAGACCTGCTTAGAAGACAGCACTTCATCGTATGGTAAGGCAGCCTTGAACAGCATCAAGAGGAATATGCAGTCCAACCTCAGAGAGTTGCAAGACTCATGACACAGCAATAAGGCAGATGAGATTCTGTTCTATGCAGACAGGATGGAAATGAAGAACCACTATGATACTATGAAGTCAATCTACAGCCTACAGTCATCAGGTACATCTCCAATACCACACTGCTCACTGACAAAGAAAAGATACTACAAGATGAGAAGAACAAGAACAGATCAACAACAACCTCAATCTACAATCATCTATCAGTGTAAAGGCAACTGATCAAATGCTCCAAGCAGAAATCAACACATCACTTGCTCATCCTCCAGAGCTGACTGACATAGAGAAAACAACTGACCTGCTGCAAAATGGCAAACACCTGAAGCAGATGCTAAACCAGCAAAGTCTACAAAGCCAGATGCTTGTACATGTCACTCAAACTAACTGAACTCTTTTAGTCAATCTGGACTCAAGGAACTATACACATGAAGTAAAAGGATGCATTGATTGTCCACCTGAGCAACAATCATCGGAACATATGTTTGCTGTAAATAGCTGGCAAAATCCTCGACAGTATTCTGCTGAATTACCTTGTGCATCACAATGAGCATGGGCCCCTGTATGTACTCAACTGTGGCTTCAAGAACAGTTGAGGAACCAGAGACATGGTGTTTTGCAGCTCAACAACTCTGGAGAAACGCTAGGAACAGAACTTCAACCTATACATGACATTCATTAATCTGAGAAAAACCCTTCATACAGTCATTTGTGGTAGCCTCTGAAAGATCATGGCTAAATCTGGTTCCCAAAAAAAACTGATCATAATGGTTTGTCATTTTCATGATGGCATGCTAGCTCATCTGAACCATTCCCAGTCATCAATGGAGTCAAACAAGGCTGTAAGTGCCAACCATCTACAATTAGATATTCTCCATCATGCTGACTGATGCCTTCTCTGACAACGACACTGGGATTGACAACAGATATCAGACAAACTGCAAGCTCTTCAATCTAAGGAGACTACAGGCAAAGACTAATTTACAGGAAATGACTTTACATGATCACTTTTAGGTACCAATTGTGCCCTGAATGCCAAAACTGAGTCTGACATACAACAGAATATGGACCAATTCTCTTCAGCTTGCAAACATTTCAATATCACACTCAATATCAAGAAGATAAAGGTGATGCACCAACCTGCACCAGGAAAGCCTTATGCAGACCCTATGTCAGAGTAAATGGCCAAACCCTCCTTGTAGTGGACAAGTTCACATATCTTAGTAATACACTGTCATATGCAGTTCACATAGATGATGAAACCAACACCAGAATTGCTGAAGCAAGTGTGGCATTTAGCAGATTACATGCAAAGGCATCAGTCTGTAAACAAAACTTAAGGTCTACAAATCCACTTTGTCAACCCTGCTGTATGCATGCAAAACCTGGCTGCTGTACAGACAGCATACCAAGGAGCTAAACCATTCTTACATGGGCTGCCTGAGGAAAGTGATGATGATAAGATGGCATGATAGTGTCCCGGACACCAAATTTTGCACATGGGCATGCATTCCAAGCATCCACACTCTGCTGATAAAATCACAGATAAGATGGGCAAATCACATTACCAGAATGTCAGAAGAGCTGAGAGAGGGAAAGCAATCTCAGGGTGGGTCAGAAGGAATTCTTTAAAGATTCTCTCCAGTCATCCTCCAAACATTTCAACAATGACCACGAGTCTTGGGAAGATCTTGCATAGAATCTTTCCAACTGGCACACAGTCCCATCCATACTACAGCTACAGACTTTGAACTGAGGAGAATTGCAGAAGCAGTGCAGAAACATGCACAGCATCTCCTATGCAGTGTCTCACAGACAGTTCAAAGCACAAACTGGCCTCATCAGTCATTCATGTATGCACAGAAACCTAACCAGTTAGTGACATCACAGTCATCTTAAAACTTGAAAGATGAACAACAGAACATTTTGCACTAAAATGTGGGTAGTGATTCGCTGAACAACATAAAAAAAATCTAAAACGGTAAAAATGGTGGAAAACCCCCCCAATAATTTCTCAGGTTAAGTTTCCACTTTATAATGATAGCACTGCATCTCATACTGCCTTCCATACCTACATGTACAATGAAAAAGAATGTCAGTGACCTTGTAAGTTTGGATCTGTAAAAAATTTCCTCACCTAAACCATGTCTTATCTGAAACTTTCTCTAATGCATGTGTTATGCTTTCAATGTGTCTGGGAGAAAGAATACACATTTATATGTGCTATGAGTTCCATAATGAGATGGACAAAATGTTAAAAAGGGATAAGGTCCAACTTCTCTACTCTGATTATCCACTGCAAATGAGGGAAGTATGATAATGGTTCTGTAGTATATGTCTTCCTAGAACGCTGCCTTTTCCATGGAGGGCATCATGAACTGGGACATGACTTGATCTAAGGTCCAACCTCATTGTCTTGGTTGATGTGTTTGGAAGGGAGAAGCCAAGTTGATATGTGTTATGGGTTCCATACTTTGATGGACCAAATTGTTGAGATGGGACAAGGTCAGACTACTCCACCACACAGTGAAGATAGTAATGCTGTTTTTGTGATGTGTCAAGGAAGAATGTTGCTGTCTCTGCAGCCAATATCCTGCATTTTCTGTGACAGCCAAAGGGCTTAGATTGGGGAATCAGTAGAACAGACAAACACAGACACTGATCTGCCAGTGTATTTGTGTCTATGTTGTTTGCAGTTGAACTAGGCTTATAAGCAAGTATTATATATGGTATTTTAGCTCCACAGCAAATTAAATAAACAGATTATAGTCTATTACATAAAAGAGAATTAACTGCAAACTTAAACACACTATATTCGTATATTGTAATGAAAAGCAATTATATTTGTATTTTGATAAATGTGATTTCTTGTAGTCATTAAAAACAAATTCTTTGATTCTATCAAACACTGATTTAAGCAGTCTTAATTTATAACTGACTAGTCAATTGAGTTGAGGAATTTCAGTGCTGCTCAAATGGTTTATATGTGATTCCCACAGTCAAGGTGCAGTCCAATCCGATCAGCAGATAATCTAGACTGCTTTAATACTGATAAGGTGAATTGAAAACTGAAATTACTTTATTTGCAGATATAACAAAATCAATTGTTGATGATATTCTGATATTTATTGGCCCAAGAAACAGGCCATTTAATGGGGAGGGGTTGGATTTTCTTAAATATTCTTGTTTTGATTTGTAGAGAACAAAATTTATCTCGAGTGACAAGGAAAACATATGCCCTGGTTCAATTGAAAATCACAGCCACCCACTACCCCAATCAAATGATCAGTACATAATAAACCTATAAACCTCAAATCTGAGATCTGTTGGTCAGTTACTGGGCACAAGAATGTACAATTATGTATGGATGCAATATAGTTACATACATTCAGTGTCGACTGTCATATTCTCACCTGCTACCAGACCATCGTCTTTGCTAGCCAAGGACTGATGAATTGCTTCATTCAACACTGACCCTTGACATATGTAACTAGCTGATTCAGAGCCTACTACTGTTATCTGATTGGACACAGCTAAAAGAAACTGATGCAAGAGCCTATCACGCTGTTATCTGATTGGATGCAGCGAAAAGAAACTGATGCAAGAGCCTATCACGCTGCTATCTGATTGGACACAGCTAAAAGAAACTGATGCAAGAGCCTATCATGCTGTTATCTGATTGGACACAGCTAAAAGAAACTGATGCAAGAGCCTATCATGCTGTTATCTGATTGGACACAGCTAAAAGAAACTGATGCAAGAGCCTATCACGCTGCTATCTGATTGGACACAGCTAAAAGAAACTGATGCAAGAGCCTATCACGCTGTTATCTGATTGGACACAGCTAAAAGAAACTGATGCAAGAGCCTATCACGCTGCTATCTGATTGGACACAGCTAAAAGAAACTGATGCAAGAGCCTATCACGCTGTTATCTGATTGGACACAGCTAAAAGAAACTGATGCAAGAGCCTACCACTCTGTTATCTGATTGGACACAGCTAAAAGAAACTGATACAAGAGCCTATCACGCTGCTATCTGATTGGATGCAGCGAAAAGAAATTGATACAATCAGTGTCTACCATCTGCAATCCGACTGGATGCAGCTAAAAGAAATCACTGCAATCAGTGTCTACCACTCTACTATGTGACTGGATGTGGCTGGAGAACAAACTGATACAATCAAACAGTTCATTAAATTTACTTTTGAAGATAGTTTGGAGTAATTGTTTCAGCCTCTGGACAATGACATATGTCACATTTAATTTTCTACAACTGAAACTTTTTAGTAACAAGTTTCTTCTTTGAGCCAACACATGTTGATATCTTTGAAATCGCCATATTGAATATCTGACAGGTCAAGAAATGGGCTTTCTTACTAATGAGGGTTCACGTTTAAAACAGTTTCAGCAAACTGCATGTATTCAAGGGGGTGATGTGGACCAAACTGGAATGATGACCCTTGGCTAGTGAAGACGAACCACTACAAATATACACCAAGTCTTATATCAAATTGATATGTACAGCTATATTGATAAACTGTCTGTATGAAGGCATGGGGGAAAAGGCCCTCACACCCTGATCTCGAAAGGAAAATCACTGATATTTTTTCAATACAAAAATTTATTAGTTGGTGAACTTTAAGTCAAACACTGTGGTAAAAATAGCTGAAGCAAAGCAAATGTATTTAATGTCCCTCACCAACAGTACAGCACTTTCCCATTCCAACCACTGGTCTAATGCAGTGGGGTCAGTCTCCTTCCAGCTCAAATTTGTCAAGTATCTACATGGATTTGAGAAGAAAAAAGATTAATTTCTAGAACTTCTTCTGAAAGTTTTATTTATAACAAACAATAATATTTACATCACAGAATCCATGCTCTGATCAGACTCTATAATTATGAAGTTCTTTCTACCTGTTTAACATTGTACCATTTTCATAATCCAGGTTTTACCAATATGATGGTGTTGACAATTTTGCCATGTAATATGTATCATTCTTTACACTTCTTTTAACGCAACAGTCCTTTAAACTTTACCTGTAAAAGTCATAATGACATTCAAAATATATGAACAAATTATCTTATCCAATATTGTATGGCACAGTTGAATATGTTTTGTAAAATCTTGCTCATAAGCTCACTCACTGGACTGAAGATAAGTGATCTTATAACCAGGGTGTCTTTAAAAAAGGTACATTGAATACGTAAAAAAAAAATTTTAATCTGTATTTGCAATTGATTTAACAGTGTGGTCTTGAAACAAGGGTGGTTGTTTCTTACCAAGAATTTTTTTGTATTCAGCTGTCCCTTACCTAGCTGCTGCATTAGCTGAGAAGAGAAATTTCCCAGGGTGCACTTCTAATGCTGGCAGCTTGCAACTGCTCAAATAGGTTACCACTTTCTCTGGAAAATGAAAGTTATACTAACTGAATTATATTTTTAAAAAATGACATGCATTCAGTACTGTCAGGATTACATTATTGCCTGATTCATTTACAGCACAGTTTAAGAAAATTACCCTATATTTTGAGAAAACCAAGGTCTTTCTCAGAGGGAAATGAAAACATACAAAGAGACAAACACGCACAATATGTGACACAGGAAAAACCAAAAGTTTTACATTCGGCACAGACAAGAAAGACAATCCTAGACAATAAAAACCAAATAAAAGGAACAAAAATGCAAGAAATAACTATACATCTAACAAGGGATCATATACATTTGATTCCTGACTACACTAAATGTAATATGGGCATATGGATGAAAAATGGATTCTTTTCTCAAGTAATGTGATGAGTGGATGATCCTGTCAAAGCATTGCATGGCTTGGCATACACATCAATATTTTCAAAATTGCTTACAATGGTCACTTTGTTTTCTTGTTCTATTAAATCTTTATGGTAAGAAAGAACGTTAAATGACTAAACAAAACAAAGATGAAAGTGTTTTAAACTGTTTATTTATATAATGATGGATGTTTTGGGAATGAATAATTGCATTTAAAGCATCTGTACTAGTTAATATTTGTTTTACACTTACATTCACAAACAAATTTCATACTCATTCAGCATTTTTTCTTTATTTTCTTTTATGTGACAGTGTCCCTTCTATTTATCACATTTTACACACATTTACTACACTCGCAATAAATTTTCTTCTTTTTCTCCCTTCACAACCTTGCATCTTCCTCATCAACAACAACTTTCTTTGTTTTTCTTTTCACTCATGTTTATATTTAATATCCCTTTTACAGATTTCACTGTTCCTTCTCTATCCATATATATATATATATATATATATATATATATATATATATATATATATATATATATATATATATAAACCTCAAGATGTTGGTCACTGAAAGGTCCAGTCTTGCTTATCTAGCATTTGCTTTTATACAACAAATTTTGCAAGAACCAATCATTTTATAAACAAATTCTGCAAGGGTCGAAAATTTTATATATATAAAAATTTTGGTCAAACAAAGCATATCAGGCTTGAATGTCAATGATTTTGTTTTGGTAACTGAGAATGGAACCTGGGTCCATCACCCGTGAAAAAGAATGCAGTATAGACTAGTTAATGAGTAATGTGCCAGCAGATCTGGGTCTATTGCAGTTTGTTTGGATTAATCAGTATAACAATAGCATAGACCCTGATCTGCCTGCACATTATGACATCAGATCAGAGTCTTTGTTGTTCACAGTTGGACTTGACTTAAAAGCAAGTATAGACAATATGTTAACCTGGAAATAAATATGCAAAACTCTGGAATTTTAAACATTCTGGAATTGGAGACATTTAAACTGGATTGTACCTAATAATTTCCAACCCTTTAGGGCCTCTAAAAAATCACTGCATGCAAAGAAAAATGCATATGACAGACATGCTATTACATACAAAAAACATCACTTTCATCTGTTATGCACATGATCTCAAAGTGAAAATAGTTGTTATCTAGTACAACGATTTCCTCCATTCCTTTTCTTTAATGTTTGAGAGGCTAACTGCTGTCCAACAGGTGTCTTATTATTTTCTAACAAGACATAAGTAGACTAGTCAACTTCCTTGTCTCCTAAAACACTATCTCTAACAACCTGTACACAATGTTAACATTGCTAGGTATCCAAGTAGTATTATAGGTCACAGAACATTATCAGATCCTACATGTAATATTTTTTGCAGGTATCTTCACATGCAAAACTACAACACGTATTCATGTCCTCCCCTGCTTTGCTCAACTCATGTACTATCAAAAAATGTGCCCCTTTATTATAATCCTTAGGGAGGGGTCGGGTAAAAATAGACCAAGTGTCTAATTTTAGCTGAACATTTGGTGGGATTTACAAATCCACTTGCCTGACTCACTGGACAAGCTCAAACTCTGCTCAGGTAAGCTTGAGTTTCCAGGGTACTTGCCTGAAGGCAAGTAACAAAACTGACATAGAGGAGAAAGTGGCATTGTTCTGTCCATAATGCTTATGTTCTGTAAGTTTTATACCCCGTAATCATTACACAGTACATATATCAACACCTTTATTTAGTATTTATATGTACTGCATTCTTCTATTATGTAATTGGCCACAATTTCTTTAATTTATGACATTTCCATGTTGTAGTCAATGTCTATCCACATTTTCTTGTACATACATGACAATGTGAATACAAGTATTTACTATATTAAAGCAAGTTTTGACAAATAAGGAATACATACTTGTTTTAACTTTTTGCTAAATTTTAATTCTAGTAAGTGTACATATCCAGGATTCATTTAAACTTATGCTACATTTCAATTCTAGTAACTGTAAATATCCAGGATTTGCCAACTTCCATATCCTAACCTTACATGGTACAGTTTGAGAGTTTGCCAACTCCAAACAATCAGCTTGTCAAAGATTGTTTTGATGCATGTTGCTGATTATAAGGTGAGAAAGTGTTAATTGTTAATAATATAATTTGTGAGATTTTTTTTGACAGGTGTGTTTGGAAAAAAAAGAGCACATGTACCTAACAATGAACCACCTGGAGGATTTTGTTCAAATTGCAATCAATGTACCAAAAATGTAGCATCCACAAGCAGTGTTTATGATCTGCTGGTTATGTGATAATTACAGGAGAACAACATACTGATGAATATTGCCAATTTCAAGGTGATTAGATGATAACTGTTCGGTAACAGAAAACATAAGTGTTCACGAATCATTCAAGTGATTGTACAGAATAAATCATTACCAACAGTCCAGTTTTCATTCATTTTTATTAAGTTCATGAGATGACTCTACTATCATAATGTACCAACAGAAAAAAGGAATTTCCTCAAAATATACCATATATATATATATATAGATATATATATATATATATATAGTCTTTGACGGTCAGTTAGGCTATGGGATTCTTCTCTGAGGTTTTTGGTTACTGCTTAAAGGGAAGGCACAGGGCAAACATGTTTGCTCTACAACTCTCTCAATTCATTGAGAGCTGACATCTACTTGCATGTCTTTCACCGCCCATTACTTGGACTGACAATTATTTCTGATCCTGACATGACATTTATTTATGATCACTTTTAGCATTAGGAAAAACGTGTGCTGTCTGAAGCAGACATCTAATGAAAATGGTTGTTAATGTATGCTCAGGAAATGTACTTCAAATGATGCCAAGTACTTTGACGTTCTTGATACAGGGAAACAAATTTGTACGGTAAATGCATTACTATTTTGTGAGTGTCCTAAAATGAAATTTAAAAATAACATAAGAAAAAACAAATAATGTAAACACCTATTTTTTAAAATAGAAATATAATTTATCGCCGATGTTCAGCACCCCCGTGATGTACACATTTTTTTAAAAACAAGGATTACCATTAGGGAAAAATATCTTTTTATTTGTATTTTAAATCCTGTGCAAAAGTACAAGCTTTAAGAAAAATTTTAACATCAGTGTGATTTTATGATCTTTTTTTATATACAGTTTTGATTGATTTTCAGGGCAGGGGGAAATTAGTTTTATCAATACTGAAATTAATGCTATGTATAAAAAAGTAAGCTAAATATATTCTTATCTTTCTCTTTCTCATACAAAGGAATTTTAAACTTCTGGATTTATGGGAAACAAAAAATAAAACAAAAATTATTCTTGTAATTTATTTATCAATAAAATTATGGGAAGAGAAATGAAGAAAATGATACTTCACAGGTTTCCATATATTGGTTTATAAAGGATGGTGAACTTTTATATCCTGTGACCACTAACGGTAACCCCTATGACCCCTGATCCATTCCAACCCTGTTCAAACTGGAGAATTTATCAGTGACATTCAAGGAAGAATTTGGCAACTTTCATGTAACTAACTTTCAACACAACTCTGCTTACTATGTTGAAAAAGTGCAACGTACATTTTGAATTCATATAAATTATTGTTCACATCTGTCTAACAGGGATACGCAGTCTGAAATGATAAATTTTACCCAACAGATGTCTCTAATGTCAGCTTGATGCATATCATGTAATTCTAACTGATAAGGCCCCTACAGTTCTTGACCTATCAAATAGGGAATAACGTACATGTTTACATTATTTTTGTCTTGATGGGTTTGGGCAGGGGTTAATTTTGTGAAACAATTAGGAATTACACTGCATAACACATCTGGATATATAAGGAGAAACATCATTCCTACTTGGCAATAATACTATGTCATTAACCACTTATAAAGCAAGGTATATGAAACATTTACATTTGTCCAAAGTAAAACCATTGTTTCTAGTTATATAGCACTACCTCATTATAACACTGTCCTTAAAGAAAGATTATCTTATAATAAATGACATAATTACAGTCAAAACTATCAACAGAGGCCACCTATGGCAAAGGCAAAAATGACCTTTGCACACTGGTGAACTCTGTATGCAGATTCACCTTCCAACATGGTTTTCAGAATAAATGCTGTATATACTCACTTATGAATCCAACTGCAAACTGCACAGACCCAGATCAGCCATTTCATCATACGCCAGCAGATCTGGGTCTGTGCAGTTCGTTCAGAGTAATCAGTTGCACAATCAATATAGACCCTGAACTCCAGATGCATTATGCTATGGCCAGTACCGGATTACCCAATAGGCAGAGTAGGCACAGGTTTATGGGCCCAACGCCTTTTAGGGGCCCTGTGACAACGTATCAAAATAATATTGAATTGATTTGATCTTGACGTATTAGGAGATAATTTGTGAGGAGGGCCCCGAGATTTCGACTGCCTAGGGGCCTCCACAGGGTTTAATCCAGCACTGGCTATGGCAGATCAGGATCTTGGTTGTTTGCAGTTTGACGCAACTTGTGAGTATATACTAATAATAATAATATTATTATTATTATCAGCAGATTTAGTTTAAGTGCACTAGTCAGCAAAATCATATATTATAATAAAAATTAAGTTGAATGAAATCTGTATATTTAATTTGTATTGTGTGATTTACCCTTGTCCATAATTGAGGTTAGGAGTTTGGGCCTACCTGACTAATGTCTTTTTTGTAAAGAACATTTTACAAAGCTAATTTCTGTCTATGACTGTAGATTATATATTAAGATTATTATTTGCTGGGAAATAATTTTACCTGGATTTGAGTTCAGGACATTGGTTTTCCCCTTGGGAATTCCTGGTCTACCTGATATTTTCCATGTTCTTTAATTAACTTTAAGTGAAAGACCTGATCTTATTTACAAATGAGAATGTTTTGTCAATGAAATTTTGACCCTCGACCTCGTCCTCTTATTGGGTCTTAGGTTTGTGTTCAGTTTTAATCTGAGAGGATTTATTTATTTATTTATATTATACACTAGAATTACAAAGTGTCCATTAATACTTTCAGACTAAATCACTATACTGAGATTATTAGGAATTCATTTAGAGACATTTTATATTATATTATTGTCATACATCAAGACTGTTAGCACATCAAAGCTATTCCAGGCTATTGGTACATCGGTACATTTGAAGATTTGAATTCATTCGGAACACCAATGGAATTCATTCGGAACACCAATGGAATTCATTCTAAATACTCTATACTTTTGGACTTGTGACAGAACTTTGAGAACTATTTGGGATTTAATTCACAATACTGTAAGTTAATTTTAAATTTTTGTATTCTATTTTACAAAACTTGTTGGTTTTCATCTTATTCTGTTACTTTGTTTCAGGCCATTGAATCGAAACAGTATATACCATATTTACTTGCCTATAAGTCTGATACAAGTACAACAAAGACCCAGATCCACCATCACTTTATATGCTGGCACACAATGGTCTATGCTCTTTGTTCTAAGTATTACTCTTAACAAACCACAAAGACCCCAATCCACTGGTGCTTGATGCAATGGCAGGTCTGAGTCTATGTGGCTGGCAACTGAACCAGACGTAAAAGCAAGTATATACAACATTTGCATTTAACATTACTATAATGACAATATGGTCCCAATAATAAGTAGAGTTCTACAAATGTAAAGAATTGAATAAAGAGGATAAAGACAATAAGCCCTTTACTGATGCAACCATTTGCAATGGAATGAACACATTCAAGTTATATGCAGAAAAATAAATTCATGTCTTTGGTTATAACACAAGATAAGTTTACAATTTAAGATAAAAAAAGAAAATTTATTACACAAGAATACCTATCAACTAAACATACACTATACGTAACCATACCTTGACAACTGTAATACTATTTTGGGCAACACTTTTTACAAGTATTGCAAATTATTTTGCTTTCAAACTTGTTCTAGATAGTGTTGAAAACATCCAAAAGCAATGAATGATATACATGGAACTTATCTTAGATAGAGTCGAAGACATTCCAGAATCGATGAGTGAATATATCTAGACATACTGCCTAGCATTTAAAGGTTCAGGCTGGGGCCACTAAAAAAAGAGATCTCTGCTTGCAAAAGACAATGCACAATTTTTGCACCTTTTGTTGATTTTTCTGCCACAAAGTATTAGAAATGAACATGAATCAAGCATTTGTGTACCTATTACATTCAGCTGATTTTGTGGACCAATTCCTTCCAATAGTGTGTACATTAAGCAATGGGGGACTTGAATTATAAGTTGAAATTTCAGTGTTATAAAATACTTTTGACCATAAATGGTCTCTCATTACAACAGGAAAATATCATCCTACCATCAGATTTTGTGTGGACTATTTCCAGTTTCACACCACTGATTTCTGAAGCCACTATAATTTTCAAAGTCTGGAAATTCCCTTGATCTGTATACAGCTTCATCTTGCAATCCTAAAAATAGAAGAGGGGAAGCATATTATTTGTTTGTTTTTAGAAGCAAAGGATGAATGCTTTCAGCATACTCAATGATAGATCAACAAAGTACAAGTTAAATTTCTGGTTACTCATCTATAACATCAGTGACCAATGTGGTTTGAATCAACGATGTGAAGATACTTGTGCATGTGTTCTAATGTACATGTTATAGGTGTTGTTATATACTAGTTTAGAAATCGTTTTGACTGTCATTTTATAGTTATGTTTCAGAAAGAAAATACAAATATATCTTGTTTAAAGGTAGTTGACTAAGCATTTTTACCAACTTGCAATTACAATACTGTAATCTAGTTACTCCAATCAGTTAAAATTCATTACAATGTATAGCTTCTATGGTGCTCTTTTAAAGTCACATGGCTAAAATACACATTATATATCTCTCCATCCAAATATACACTTTCATGTATGAATACACTGCACATGAATATGATACATTTATACACTTACAAAATGTGTTTGTGATATACATACAACACAGAGAATTTTCTACTTGACGATAAAATATTGCTTAAAACTAATGGGTAATCTTTCTGACATAACTATATTGGCCAAGCCCAAGACTCAAACCCACATGGACAGTGGTGAGATAGTAGTAGTTGGTTATAGGCGAGTGCTTAAGACCACAAATATACATGTAATATTATAGTTAAGCTAAGCGGGAATAAAAACTCTATAAATGACTCTACACTGCCACATAAAAGTTCTAAAAATGAATATATATAGAACTTATTTTTAAAGATTAATAAGATAAACAATTCTAAATAAATGCAGACATGAAGTACTACAAGATAAAAGAAATGGTAATGACACTAAAATTCAGTTAAAGGTAAATAACACTGATAATATATGTCACTATTTATAAGGTAGCAAAAGTATAAAATTCT